>JARQOC010000005.1:213578036-213669572 GCA_033576535.1 Allobates femoralis
ACCATCAGGTACCTGATCAGGTACCTGATCTGGTAAAAATGCCTCCAAACAGACAAGGGGAAAAACTGAATCCAGTAATGCATCCAGTTACTGGATGCAGGCTCCCAAGTGTGACCCTAGCCTCTGTCTATGTATTATTGTAGCCCCCGCCACCCTTATCCCGGTGACCGCCGCTGCATGTACTATGGCACCGCTATGAGCATTCTGCCTCAGCTGCGTAGATGTACGGGCAGACGCTGGTCAATTAGAGGCCAGCAGCTTGACGTTACATGAGGGCTGCTGGGCTCTGATTGGCCAACGGCTTCCAGTACATCTATGCAACTGAGGCAAAGAGCCTATAATACATGCATCGGCGGACCAGTGAGAAAAGAGGTGTGTGTGTACAGTATGTTTGAGTGTTTCTGTGTGTCTGTATGTGTGAGATTGTGTGTTTTTGTTTTTTTTTGCAGGGAACGTAATGGGGATATTAGGGGCTGCATGTCTATGATGGGGGCTGCAAGGGGATGATGTAGCTACGGTATTGGGGGCTGCATGGGGTTGATGGGGGTTGCAAGGGGAAATTGGGGGCTGCAAGGGGATGATGGGGATGTTGGGGGCTGCAAGGAGATGATGGGGATCACAGAAAAATAATACATCCCCTGAAAATAAGACCTATCGTATCTTTGGGAGCAAAAATGAATATAAGACACTGTTTATTTTCAGGCAAACAGGGGACCTCCTTTACATGTTAGTAGAATTCAAGCGCTTTTTTTTTTAGAATAAACAATTTGCATGACAAAATACTAGAACCACTGCTAAAACAGATGAAACTGCCATAGTTATGATGATTCTATTAAAAACCGAAGTCATGACAGTAATATGAACAGTGTAGTCATGAAAGGCACGTCCTCTACAGTATGTACACCCTTGAGCAGAGAGCATTTATAAGTTACTCAAGTTATATGTGATAACTATAGTTTTTTCAGTAGGTGCTTTTTTATGTTGTATGTAAAACATAATTTGGTTCGTTTACATTTATTCAGTTGATAAATATGACAGTAGGAAAATTAACAAACAGGCAAATTTTGTCTTATAATTCTACTTTGACGAGTGCATACACCGGTTGAATAATGGGGAAATCGAAGTCCTCAATATCTCTAGAAACTTGCTTATAATAGGTAAAAATGGTCACCGCACTGGGTGAACTCACGGGCTCTATATATATCCTTTCCAGCCTGTCCCTAGACGCACGTCCAGTCTAGAGAGTCCTTATCTAGATAATGTCACATACCAGCAGGAAGGACAGCGCCACAGGCATGGGTAGTGATGAAAAATAAACTTCTTTATTCCATGGTCGTGCAGCAACGTTTTGACCAACCACACGTGGTCTTTATCGGTATTTATAAGTCTAGATACTTGCTTAATTCCTTGCTGTAGTCTCATTATATATATATATATATATATATATATATATATATATATATCAATCTACAATTCTTGCCTATGGAATGAAAACTGATCTGAATTTACAAAGCCCAAAAAAAATTGATTTTTTTAATATATTTGTTAACATTGCTACTGCTTTATAAAACACATTGTTTGAAATAGATTTATATATTTCTAAATTCTTCCGGTTTTCTGTTGTTTAGCGAGAGTAACTCTGTGGGTGCTTGCTAGGTGATGAAAACATCTAACACATAACTCTATTTAGAGGGTGTCACTGAATAATTTGCACAGCAAAGACAGTTTCTTCACATCTTCACATTAAATATTTGTGTCATGGAGACCAAACATTCCTCACTACTGCTAGACATTCATTTCAGACGTTCAGAACATAAAAATTGCAACTTCTGTACATATGAAACACATAAAAGACTTCTACTGTAGGAATTTGGTACAAATGATCCAAAGTATAATATTACATTAAACCTATCTTATTGAAAATCACATAGTTTGAAGTAATACAATGAGGAAATATGTTATTAATAGAAACTTTAAAAATACATAACTTGAAAATGATAGCCAGTAGTAATATAAAAAATTTTCACAAAAAAATGTCAATATATGTTTTTCATATACTTGCATATATGCGCACTAGTGAAGAGCGAGAACATAAGCATTTGAGTGCTCGTTACTTGAATCGAGCAGGTCTGATGCTCAGATGGGTTCGATTCGAGTAATGGGTATAATGGAGTTGTATGGAGGACTCAAGCATTTTTCTGGTAGACCCTCCTAGGAGGGCAATAGAGGCGGGAGAAGATAATTGGTGAAATGGACGAAAGCAGTGCTGAAATTGAATGGTAACGGAATGGAGAAGATGCCTGGCTGCATCTCTTACTTCAGGGTCGCTGCTGGGAAGTAAAAAATTAAACATTTAAAAAAAACATAGAGACCTCCCATTTTTGATAGCCAACCATGGTAAGGCAGACCTGTCTGGTTATCAAAAATATAGGCGTCCCCTTGTCTTTTTTAAAATTAATAATTCATAAATAATTAAATAATTTAAAAATGGCCTAGGGATCCCCACTCTTTTTGATAACCAGCCAAGGTAACGTAGACAGTTGCAAGCTGGTATTAAAAGGCAGGGAAGGCCCATGGCTATTTGTACTTCCCAGCCTACATATACCAGCCTGCAGATTCCTCAGAATTTGCACCATCAAGTCAATGCCCCAATTTTGGCCCTTCACCTCGCTATTCCTGATTGCCCTGGTGTGGTTGCAATCAAGATAAATATTAATAGGGTTGAAGTCAGGCATGAATTATCAGCTGGCATAAACATCTGGTGTTAATAATGGTGTCTATCAAGGTACTGTCACACACAGCAATATTGCTAGGCAATTTCACTTGCAATTTGCTGGTTTCAGAGAAATCATGGACACATTGTTCTATTTCGTTGCTGTGTACAAATGGAACAATGTGTCCTTGATTTCACTGCAACCAGCAAATTGCCAGTGAAATTGCCAAGCAATATTGCTGTGTGTGACGGTACCTTTAGACATCCCTATTACTAACCAAGCAAGTGTAAAGCTAAAAACACACACAGAAAAAAAATATTACCGTAAAATACTTTTCCCTCATTCACCAATTTATTTAAAAAAAATGTTTCTATGAAGCTCTTAAATAATCCAGGATCAACAACTGCAGCAAAGTACAGCTATTTATCTATTCACAGGTGCCTAGTGACAACAATTTGCATCAGAGCTGCTCATCACCGTACTCAGTGAGACCCAGCTACTCTGATGAGCATTATTGTCGTACCCAACGTTACATTGGGAGTGACTCCAGAGGTCATGTCTGGTCAGCACCAGACCTGTAATTTCTCACTTGCGATGATACTGATGTTACTGCTCATGAGAACTTACTAGTTTTGCGCTGTGACCTCTGGAGTCACTCCCAGTCAGTTCCAGACCTGGAGTGTCTCATATGCAGTGAAGTCAGTAACTTAATGATGTTACCTCGCGTGAAAAATTACCGGTCTGGGCTCTGAACATTAGTGACCTATGAAGCCTAATTTTCTGAATGAGGATCCACTGGTAAAATACAGATTTGCAGAATGTCGTGGAACCACTACACCACGGATTACATATTATAACAAAAACATAGTTGCCCTGGCTACTCTTAATCCGCCCCTGGTTTTTACTGAGATCAGTTTTGTACTTTGTCCAAATCTCTCAATGGTATTTGAAATAGTAGAGGTTGCTGGAAGAAAAGGAAAGAGGTGTCTTAGTTGATTTGGAGTTTGTGTGGCTGCTGCTTCACTGACAGTCATGTCCCAATGTGCTACATTTTTCAGAAGTCCTTGTGTTTGGCAAGTTTCCCTGAATGTTTCAAAGACATGCATAAGCTATGTTATACGATGAATGTCCTTTGTTGCTTATAGCAATCAAGCAGAAGCTGAGCTGTGATTGGCTGCTATAAGCCACCTGATAAATATCCAGGTCAGCTGTCAGAACAGTCAAGGCAGAATCTATTACCTCACACACACAAACAGTAAATAAGCTTTTCTTTGGCAAATGACTGTAAAGCACAGGGTTAAAATATGCCCTCAAAACATAGTCTATGATGTTCCCTGAGTCAAATGAGGTGTGTTTTGTGATTGTAAATGCGACGGTACAGGTTCCTTTAGCAGACATACATACATACACACCTATATACACTCAGATTTATATAGTAGATAGAATTGCATTATAGCTAAGGAAAAATACGAATAAAATTTAGACACTTAGCATTGCTAAATTGGCTATTTCTATATTCGTCCAGTAACCAACTCAAGGCGTGTTTTTTTACTTGGTACATACACTAAGTCAATGACTCTCTCTGGGTTTAAAAAAACCTTTATTCGTATGGGCGAGTAGGAACCTGCTAATAGATAAAATCACCCAAGACTAATGGTGGAAAGATGCACAAGCAGAAGGTATGACCCCATAATCTAAACAAGAAAAAACTGCCAGCACTTCCTAACATGCAATGTGAACAGTTGCATAATTGATCATAACATATTATAACACACAAACAGTTGAACTCTGTAATGTTAAGCCATGCACACCAACAATATAAGAATATAGAGCTGTGCACTCTTACTTCTTTTAATGTCTGTCTGAGGCCACAGACTCAAAAAGGATACGTCGGACAGACTTGGCACAAGTTACTCTGTCGGGCAGACTTGGCACAAGCCACTTCAATTGGCAGAATCCAAAAAGACACCAACATCCTTTAATACCTATACAGGAATCTGGATATCTATTTGGATCCAGTGGATTGCTATCTACAAAATGGCTGTCCGAGGTCACGTAATCGACAAATCGGAATTGGTAGGAATAGTCAAAAAACATAAAGTGAGGTCCATACAAGGAACAATAATTACAAGAGGCAAAACAGGACTGAGCCAGGCCGCACTACTTTATATTATACATCTGGCAGCTTCCAGCAGTATGCTGTAAGCTTTAGTGGGGTGTGCTGCTTTCTAATAGGCTAAAGCAAAGAGCTGATAACTTCATATTGACAGCTCACACACACACATTCTGCCGGACTTGAAAGTACTGCAGGCCCCAGCCACTAAAACCTTAGTGGATGGAGAGACCCTGGACTGCCCAGAGCTTCTAGTTCTGTCATCTGTTCTATCACTAGCAGCGCCCACATTGTGAATATGGTGACACATGATGAGATACATCTGTGACATGGTCTCCCAGCACTTACTTTCATGCAATCTACGATCCTCTCAAGATCTCTTTCTCTACTCTACTCTTATCTCTTCTTCCCGCAATTGCATATAAGATTTCTCAGTGCATCCCCCATACTCTGGAACTCTCTTCCCCGACATTTCTGACTCTCGCCTACCTAGGAAGCCTTCAAAAGGAACCTGAAGACCCACCTCTTCCGTCAAGCCTCCAACCTGCAATGAGCCTCAGTCCACCAAACTCCACATGACCACCTCTACCCTCTCCTAGTATATGCTCACCCATCCCTTGTAAATTGTGAGCCCTCGCGGGCAGGGTCCCCTTTCCTCCTGTACCTGCGTGTGCCTTGTATTGCCCATAAATATTAAACATGTCTATGTATGCCACTTTTCACATGTAAAGTGCCTTGGTATAATACCTAATGCTATAATAATAACTAATAATAATATTAATGAGAGAATCAGACATTGCAGGAGCATGTTCTTATGGAGTTATTACACCTCCTAACCCTATACTATGCAAGCATTAATTGGCACACCATGGCTAACCCCTATTTTTTGTACTAGTTATGATAGCACCCCTGATTGGCTGTGCTAGACCATGTGATAACTGCAGAGTATTATGGTGATGCCTGCACAGCCAGGTGTAACATCATTAAGTCATTAGCGCTTTCTCTGAATTTTCAGTAGTGTGTTTAATGGCAGTGGGCATTTTTTCTTGTGGCGGTGCAATCTTCGCAAATTGAATTTGTGGGAACCTGCAAATTTCAGGAAATTTGATTCAGTCAGAATGATCAATCATGTCTATTTGTTATGCATAGAACAACAATGCTAGCATTATTAATTTAAATTTACTAAAGATATATAAGCTTAAAACCATGTACACTCATTTTGGGCAGTCTTAAAATGGGCACATACTTATCAGAGCTGCTCATGCTGTTTGACAAATTTGTCATACGTTTAGACTATTTAAGTTTTTATGATCTAACCGTTTGCACCCAAGGTTTGGTAGCTTAAATTTTTGACTAGAAATGAATGCATTGATTTGCAGGGGATCAAGTCTGATTTGAATTTACTTACATTTATTGTTTCATTCATGGTGGGTTTACACACACCAACTTATCTGTCCAACCTCTGACCAACTTACTGGTTGCAGTGAAATCATGGCCACATTGCTCCATTTTGTGGCTGTGTACAATGGAGCAATGTGTCCATGATTTCACTGCAACCAGCAAGTTGGTCAGAGGTTGGACAGATAAGTTGGTGTGTGTAAACCCACCATCAGAGTTGAACATTTTGAGATTTAATTTGCAGGGCACAAAAAAAGAAAAAAAGTTGCTAGCCGCCATTTCTAAGTGCTGAAGCATCAGAGAATGAGCTAATGTAATTTTGCATTGCCTCGCAGGCTTCCCCATAATGCCTTGCAGCTATGACACCTTATGGATTATCAAATAAAGTACAGTGATGGCCAGTTTTCTGCGCCATCACAGACCATTGATTTCAAGTGGATCACAGTTTTATCGTCATAGTTGTTCTTCATCTCCAGACTCACTGGGTAAGTCTTTCTCTTCTTTGGAGTGTAAGCTCTTATTGATAGCAAAGTTCTCTTGCTCTCTCTCTCCTGATGAGTGTCAGCTCTTATAAGCTCTCTTTTATAGACTAGAGTGTAAGCTCTTTTGGTCACAAACAGTAGAACAGAAAGCATTTGAACGCCCGGGCACTGACCCCAATGATATACGTGGTTTCTCACCACACCAGCTGCTTGTCAGTGGACTTTGTAAATCCTTCCTGGGCGAACGGATGCACTCTGTGAAAATCCAGCACTGCAGGTAAGTTCGACACTAAGCCAATAGAAGAAGCCATGGCAGCATTCCAAGTTTCGTGACCAGGTGATTGGAGCTTTACTGCACGAAGTTACAAACAAACAGGTATGGACCACATGGCCTTAGAGAGTGGGGAAGGAGACGACGGCTGGGGGTGGACAACGCATGTTTCGTGCTTACCAACACTTCCTCGGGCCCAAGGAAGTGCACAAAATGTGCGTTGGACATCCCCCCAGCTATTGTCTCCCTCCCCACTCTCTAAAGCCATGTGGCTCATGCTTATTTTCTGAGAATAGTTTATGGCAGGGGTCTCAAACTCCAGGCCTCGAGGGCCGCTCACAGTCCAGGTTTTCAGGATTTCCCTAGGATTTGACAGTTGGCAATCAAATGACCAACTGTCAAATTCTAAGGAAATCCTGAAAACCTGGACTGTGTGTGGCCCTCGAGGCCTGGAGTTTGAGACCCCTGGTTTATGGACTCCATTTACAGAACCTCTAAGTGCCAGAAGAGCAGAAACCCCCCTCAAGTGACCACATTTTGGAAATCACACTCATCTGGGAATTTATCTATGGGTGTAAGGCAGCCATCAGACGCTTCAATATCTTGAACGATATTGTAAGCGATCACGTGCACGCGCGATCGCTTACAATATCGTTCACATCGCTGGTGAGCTGTCACACAGGCAGACTCACCAGCAATGTGGACCAGCGAGATCGCTGGTAACTATGGTACACATCGGGTTACTAGGCGCCGCACGGCGCTTAGTAACCCGACATGTACCATAGTTACCATCTCCCAGCATAGGCTCTGCCGCTGGGAGATCATACACCATGATGAAGCAGATTGTTACATCGTTCATCGCTAGATATGAGGTCCTGCTCTCATATCTGCGATGTCTCGATCAAGCGATTTTACATTGTAAAATCGCTTGATTGCACGTAGCGATGCACAAATGATATCGCTTAAGCGATCAAAAAGCAGATCGCTTAAACGATATCGTTTAAGATATTGAAGCGTCTGACGGCCGCCTAATAAAGATTTTGTCTGGAAAACATCCATTGAGTCAAGTTGAGAATGAGTTGGAGTATTTATTGGTACCATTTTGGGCCACATAATTTTTTTCCATCACTTTCTATTCTACTTTTTGCAATGCAAAATCAAGAAGAAACAGCAATTTAGGATTTTTTTACACCATTCACCGTGTTATAAAAGTGATAAGACGGCTTTATTTTTTGGGTCAGTATGAATACAGGTCAGTATGAATACAGCGATGCCACATTTATATTGTTTTTTTTTCACGTTTTGGCACTTTTACAATAAAACAAAAACAATTTTGTAGTAATATATATTTTGCATTGACAATACAACAACATTTATATACTCCTGTTGTGTGAAAAACGTATATATTTTGCATTGCTGTATTCCGTGAGTTATAGCTTTTTTATTTTTCTGTGGCTGGAGTTGTATAGCGAGCCGTTTATTGTGGGAAGAGATGTCAGTGATACCATTTTCATTTACATATGACTTTTTGATCACGCTTTATTCTACTTTTTCGTAGACTCTGTGATGAAAAGACAAAGTTTTGTATTTAATTTTTATGTTGTTCACTGAAGCAGCTAACTAGTTAGACAGCTTTATACATTGGATTGCTCTGGATGTGGTAAATACCAAATATGTGTCCTTTTTTTGTCTATTTCCTTTTACATAAATATACATATTTCTTGTTAAAATACTGTACTTTTAAAATACTGTACTTTTGTTCTTTATATTCTGCTTTTTTTCACTTTTTTACTTAGTCTCTGTATGGGACACTAACCTTTATTACTCTGATTGCTGGCATAATGTATTAATCTATACATTAATTGCAATACATTATAGTTCTAAAGGTACCGTCACACACAGCAATATTGCTAGGCAATTTCACTGGCAATTTGCTGGTTGCAGTGAAATCATGGACACATTGTTCTATTTGTACACGGCAACAAAATAGAACAATGTTCCATGATTTCACTGCAACCAGCAAATTGCCAGTGAAATTGCCTAGCAATATTGCCGCGTGTGATGGTACCTTTAGTGTCACACTGACAGAACGCCTGTTAAACAATGCTCCTGGCACACTACAAAAAAATCCCAAAAACTGACCAGCACCTCCAAAATGAACAAAGCAAGTGTGAACTGGGGCAACTGCTATGCATGCATAATACAGGAACAATAGAATACAGCAACATTCTGTTGGAAATATGAAATGTAAACTGCAATACTGCTTTATGGAATATAATTAGAAAAATGAGGGCACTTATCGAACAAATTGGCAAATTCATGTGAGCCCATCAACCACTGCAAGGTGACCTTTCTTTAATGGGACATTAAACCTAATATTTATCAAGCATGCCTCTACTGAGCTAAAACCTTCAAATTTTATGGGCAGGAAGGTTCCAGCACTAATTATAAACAGCCTTGGGTTGATGGGAGAAGTGAATGTCACACCCCAGGGCCAGGGTACTCAGATCCCGGGCGTTAGTTATGGATGCTGTTAACAGTGGCTGGTGCCCAGGTTCGTGACCCTGGTGGACGTTCAAAAAGGGGTTTAATAAAAGAATGAGTTAAACATAAAAATAGAATTAAATGTTCGTGACGCCACCTGCACTTTCTGGTGATGGCACCAGCGCTGCCAGCAGACCTTCGGGGATGATGGGTTGGCAGCCGGATGATGTGGCTTGCCTGCAGGGAGCGAAGTTCCCAGGGCAGTGAAGTGAGGATATGGGTTCACATAGGGAGGCGACTCTGCAGGCGTAGGAAGTGGTGTAGTCTATATTTGGTGCAGGTTCAGGGCAGTAAGAATTGGCACACACACACACGGAGTAGTTTTTGTACCTTTTACTGATGTTAAGCAGGCACTATCTAAGATAAACTCCAGGTGGTCGGGTAGCACTTCAGGATCTCCACAAGTGAATTGTAAGGCCTTCTGGTCCCTGTCTCCTTCCGTTGAAGCCCTGACCTGTATGAAACCTGGGCTGGCCTCCACTGTGTCTCCCACTGAACTGAGAACCCTCTATTGGATGCCGCTATTCTTTCTTAGTTTCCTGGCTCTCGAGTTGGATGTGCTGCGGGTGTCTGGGAGAGTGAAGTCTCCTCGGTGTACTGGTGTTTTCTGCTGGGCTAAACTCTCTAGGCAGACTCCGGTTTCTTAGTTGCTTCTTGGGGTGAACCGGTTTGGCTCCTCTGCCCCCAGTTGATTTGCTCCTCGCCTTGCCTTTGTCCCTCACTCATGGGATCCTCACACTGGCTAAAGCTGTTCTCTGGTACGGGCCTAGCACGGCTCCATTCACCAGGTTCTTCACAGTGCTGCCCGCACTGCACAGACTCTCTGACTGCCTAAGACAACTGCTCCACTCAACTCCTGCTACTTCAACTGCTACTCTTCAACTGCTTAGGTCCGCCCCCTACACCTGTATTTATAGGGGACCTCAACTGACATCAGCAGTTTACCTGACGGCAGCTGTTAGAGCTCCCCCTACAGGACTGGGGTGGAAAGTGTTGCATATGTGAGGTGTACCCGATGTGGAAATCCCTTCATGCTCTACGGTTCCTGTGGCTACCTGTACCGCAGGGCGCCACATGAACAGTTACAAAAAGGGCAGTCAACACCTCCATTAATATACTGCAAGAAAAAATAAAAAAAAAATTACCAACATCTCTAAAAGGAACAAAGTAAGTGTGAACAGGTGCAAGCCGCTATGACTGCATAGTACACAAAAGAATACATCATGCTCCTGGCCTGGTCTAACAGGTAGGTGACATAAACGAAGGTCGTCATTTGACCTCGGATTACCATGGCAATGATTAGGCCTGCATAATCATGATGTGGGAGTCCCGATCGGGTGGGAAAGGGAGCTTGCTCCCTCTCTCTTCCTCCTAAATGCTGCGATCACTATTGATTGCTGCTATACAGCCAGAGGCATTTATCCTGATCTCCCAAAGGCAATCATGGGGCCACATCTTGTACACTACCATGTCTTGTCTTTCCATAAGTATTTCATTTTCTATTCAATAAAGATAAGGAATTTCATTCAAACTCTAATTGTGGTTCCGTGCTGACTGCAGGTTTCCTACATATAGTGAGCTGACTTCTCCCTACATTTTCTTTGTTTCTTGCTATATTTTTATTTACATTTGATATTTTGATCT
Source organism: Allobates femoralis (assembly GCA_033576535.1). Classification (NCBI taxonomy): domain Eukaryota; kingdom Metazoa; phylum Chordata; class Amphibia; order Anura; family Aromobatidae; genus Allobates; species Allobates femoralis. Next base: position 213,589,203 of record JARQOC010000005.1, read on the forward strand.
CGTTTTATTCTACTTTATTTTTTGGTGGCATTATGAAAAAGCATAGTTTTTTTGCCACGTTCTTTCTTTATTTAGTGGTTAACTAGTGTGACAATTTTATAGATTGAATCATTCTAGATGTGGTAACCAAATATGTGCACATTGTTTTTTGTCTATTTTTACATAAATATATGCATTTATTGGTTAATTTTTTTAAAATATTTTTGTTCTTAAATTTGTGATTTTTTTTTTATATGTTCACAAGTTTTTTTTTTAACTTTTTATGCATTCTTACCTAGTCTGTGGTTGGGGCGTCATCTTTTTCTGGTTTTACTGCTGATCAAATGCTCTGCAATGCTTTTGCATTACATGGTATTAGATCACTGAATCAGACACAGACAGGAGAGATGTCAGGTTCTGCTTAAGGAAGGACCTCACAGGTCATCATACCTGTGTGACCCCCATGGTCACTATTTGCCCCCAATGTCACCATTGAGACCATCAGGACACTGTGATCACTATCGTATTGTGCCGATGGAATTACAGAGACAGCTCCCCACTCTCTAATGTGGTTGCTGCCAAAGATTGGGACTTTGGCCAAGAAGTTTGCTGCAAGAGCTAGGTCATGCAATGACCCCGAAAGCTGTATGGAATAATTTCCTGCCGCTGATGTCCCAGTGATGTCACCGGCAGGGAGCGATCATTTCCCCGGTGTTCAGATATGCTGTAGCCCATCCAAACACACGGGAAGCGATAAGACTGTGCAGCACTGAGGCCTCCTAGTTGGCCACGTAAAATAAAGAAAAAAAAACATTTTTTAAAAATGAAAAAAAAAGACCAAAAGTTCAAATTACGGTACTGCTTTTTTGCACTACTGAAAAAAAATATTTAAAAAAATTAAAAAATACACATATTTGACTTTGTCACATTCAGAAATTCAGCGTTTCGTAGGTTAGAAGACTACAGGTTAATTCTGTGCCGCCAAAACAAAGGATGATCGGAAAGTTTTCTTTATATTTTATTTAAGCTGATGCATTTCATGGCAGCCTTGCCACTTCCTCAGGCCTATGTGCGCTCCCCTCTTTTCTTTTACACATTCATAAATCCCAGATCTATACAGATATCTATAAATATAGAATCAATTAATCAGAACGGTAAACTGCGTAACAGAAAATAGTCCAAACGACAAAATTATGTTTTTTTGGTGGCCCTAGGCTACGTTCACACATAGCGCTTTTTTTGTGTTTTTTTGCGTTTTTTTGCACGGGCGCTTTTTACCCACACAAAAAAATGCAAAAAAAGAAGCAGTGCTGTTCAGACAGCCCACTTTTTTATTGGCTGGGGGAGGAGTGATGTCACAGAGGGGAGGAAGAATCATGCTTCCTCCTCCCCTCTGTGCCATGTCTGCCAGCCCCCATTTGATTTCACAGTGTATTAATATACACTGTGAAATCAAAATTAAACAAAGCCAGAAGTATTAAAAATAATAAAGATTTCATACTTACCTCTCCGCCGGCTTGTTCGCGCCATCCGGAGCTGTGCAAAGGCCATGTACTGATGGAAAAAGACCTGCTGTGATGTCAGAGGGGGCATTCCCGGTGCTGATTGGCCGCTCTCGGTCATGTGATACATATCACATGACCGGATCGCCCTCTGACATCACCACGGGTCATAGCAGGACCATTCCAGCGGCGGCTCCTCGCTCCCGGATACCGGAACACCCATCGGAGAGGTAAGTATTTAATTCTTTATTATTTTTAATACATTTGTCTTTATTTAACTTTGTCAGATGCAGCAGCGCCTGCCCTTATAGGAAAAAGTGACGGCGCTGCTGTGTAAAGAATTGACAAGCCGGCGGTTTCTCCCAGAAAGGCGCAGCGCGAAAATACGCATTGTCTGAGCGGCGAAGTGAATGTTACATTCACTTTGCTGTAAGACAATATTCTTCTGCGCATTTTTGAAAAGCGCTCATAAAACAGCGCTCAAAAATGTGCAGTGTGTGAACACAGCCTTAACATTGCAATAAAATGTAATAATGGGCAATCAAAGCAAAACATGTACCCAAAAATTATATCATTAGAAACATCAGCTCAAGACACAAAAAATAAGCCATCACACATCCCCCACGGAAAATTGCACAAAATTGCAATTCTTTTTCTTTAAAAACTTCAGACTTTTTCACCACTTAGATAAATAAAAGTATACATGTTTGGTATCTACGAACTCGTACCGACCTGAGGCATCATACTGACATGTCAGTTTTACCTTATAGTGAACATGGTGAATCAAAAAAACAAAAAACAAATGTGTGACTGCACTTTTTTTGCAATTTCACCACAGTTTTAATTTTTTCCCCATTTTCCTGTGCATTATATAGTAGTATAAATTATTTCATCCAAAAGTACAACTCGTCCTGCAAGAAAAAGCCCTCATATGGCTATATTGATGGAAAAGTAAAGAAGTTATGGCTCTATGGGCCACGTCACACACACAGATATCTGTGCAGATATTGTTCGCAGATCTCTGGTTGCAGTGAAATCATGGACACATTGCTCCATTTTGTTGCTGTGTACCAATGTAACAATGTGTCCATGATTTCACTGCAACCAGTAAGTTGCAAGTGAAATTGCATGCAATGTTGCGACGTGTAATGGCCACTTTACACGTCCCGATATCGGCGTCCAACTCCGATAAAAAGTGACGTGGTTTGTGCGTTGGCCCCAATATCGTTCGTGCGTTGTGTGGTGTAAATGTCCAATACAATGCAAGAACAATGCCAAAACGATATCGGGGAAGAAACGAGCAGGCTCTCCAACGGCCCAATATTGGATGGACAATGTGGCTGGATCGTGCTGTGTGAAAGCCCAACAACGATGTGGAGTACAACTTCCCCTATTCTCTCCCATGTTAAATGGTCGTTCCTGGGTCACCCGTACAATGGGGCGTACACATCGCAGTGGCGTTGCCTGCCAATATCGCGCTATGTAACATCTCCTATGCGATCTTGGAATTCTGCCCAAAAAATGCGCGCTCCCGCATCGTATCCAACATCGGACCGATGTTGGGACGTGTAAAGTGGCCAAAACAGTACCCTTAGAAGAAGGGGAGAGAAAAACAAAAAAAAACAGAAAATTGAAAATCGAAAGGAAGGGGTTGGCCAAGTAGTGGAAACCCCATTGCCACTATGATTGGTTTATGGAACAACTACATTAGTTGGAAGCGGATAATTGTTGTTGTAGAAAGGATTAAATGGTGGAAGTGATTCAACATGTTCAAGATCTTGAAAGAATCAAAGGGACTTCAATTTTGCAGAGTGAATAAAAAAATAGAATTTCTCTGCAGTGCAGTTTATAGACAGATTGGCATTTACAAAATTCCTTATTATTGGTGGCTTGCTTGCATCATGGAAGAAAAAAACATTAAAAAGTATCTTATTAGGGTAGCTTGAGATATGTACTATACATAAAGTCCACAACACCCCTACACCCATCGGTTCTAATGCTTACATCGCCACAGTAGTCTAACAATAGCATGTTTAGCTTTTAGTTTTCATGATTCTATAAACCTTAAAATATCATTGTATGTACCAGTTTCCTGGTTGAAACATTGCATGCTTTATTGGATGCCATGTTAGGAAATGAGCAAACCATGCTTTTTATGCATTTTTGCAGCATTTTGGTGTCGCCTTTGTCACAAACCTGCATGCCTATCCTTACCCCAGCAAAGTCTATGATAATTCTGAAGTGGTGTGACCACCCAACCATCGACTATGGTAGAAAAACTGCATGGCAACAATCTGCTCCAAAATTGCATCAAAAATGCACTGAAAATGCACCAAAACCACATGCGTTTTGTGATGCGTTTGGCTGACAGAGAGCAGAGTAAAAATATCAGAATCGTCACATACCCTTACAATGATTTCTACAAAATGGTGCCTTGCAGGGCCATCATATGCCAACACATGGAGTGCATACACCATTGTAACCCTCTGAGTAGCTCCATACAGGCTCTGTGTAAACTGCTCTGCTATGTACATGACGCCATAGGTTTTTTATGACAATAGTTAAGACTTTGTGCAGGGATTCACATGTTATTTTCACTTTGAAATCTGCACGTAAGGTGTATCATACATATTTCAATGCCAATCTCATAATTTCAATTCCTTTTACATTTTTCTTTCCATCTTCCTTCTTTTCTTTTGTTCTTTCTTTCGCTGGACATTTTGCTTTTAAACATTCATTGCAATTTATTCATTGTAGCAAAATAATACATGCTGTTCTCTTATTGAAGGACAGTGGTTGTGATACCACTAATGGATTTCAAGAGGATGCTAATGGAATGTAGGAGGAAAGTATGCTCTTATATGTAAAAAAGGATTGGAAAATATAATTGTAATAAAGCAAGAGTAGTAGGCTAGAAAAACGTCCATGTATGAGTGGGTGCTGTAGAGCAGAAAGTATGAAGATGATTTATATAGCAAAGTATTCAAGCATATAATGGCATATGCAGACAAATATTCTATGAACATGAGTAACTAATGTAAAATACAATATTATGTAACATATTTTATCATTTATCTATATAACTAAACTATATATGACGTGATTGTCCACATATTTTGTACTGGTCCTCGTCTGCCCTTTCTATATGTAAAGCACCATGGAATGTAATGGCGCTATGTAAGTAAAAAATTAATAATATTTGAATCATCTAATGCTACACAAAGTGAGGAGAATGAAAAACAAGAATATAACTACAACATGGTACGATCATACATAGAAAATATATGCAGTGGCTAAAGACGTACTCCTTCATGTTTTCGAACACTGCATATATTTCTATGTGATGGGATACAAGCTGTCTCAAGAGCTTTGCAACATTATTTTTAGAGTACTCATTTCAAAATAATTTGCAAATGTCTTGAGACAGCTCCCTGGACTTACCAATCATGACATGTTTCTTGTGTGGCACCTTGGTAATGAGGCAACTTTTATCAGGCCATCATTGAACCAGCTGATATTATTTTTCACTAAGTGACTGGATGGCTTTTTAATTACTGATATATTTCATCTAATGTCACAATTTTTCATGGCTTTCTGCACCTCTCTTTCTTTATGTGTTCAATATTTTTTACCTGTGTCATTTCTTATTATTGTACACCACTAAATTTATAGATATCTCTGGTTTGATTTATTTGCCTTTATTGGATGGATGTTGCTGACATCTGGTAAGAAATTCATATCAATAGCACCTTTACAAATTTATACTTAGAAAATTGGTTATGTGTTCAATACTTATTTTACCCACTGTACAGTTGTGCTCAAAAGTTTACATACCCTGGCAGATTTTTTGCTTTCTTGGCCTTTTTTCAGAGAATATGAATGATAACACAAGCGTTTTATCCACTCATGGTTAGTTATTGTCAAGCTGCTGTGTTTTCTCTTTTTTAATAATAATGTCAACCATAAACATTAAACTCCCAAATGACCCTAATTAAAATTCACATATTCTTGTGATAGCCTGATAACATGCACAGAAGTTGACACAAATGGGTTGGAATCTAATATATAAAGATGAGTGTGTGTATGTGTGTATGTATCATAGCCCCACCCTCTTCACATAGCTCTGCCCACTCCACAAAGCTCAACCCACTCTAAATAGCTCCACCTCCACATAGCCCATCCCCAGGACTATGTGTAAGGATGGAGCTATGAAGGGGTGGGGTTATATGTATGGGCAGAGCTATGAAGGAGATGTGACCATTGGGAGGGGTTTAGTTATGAAGAGGCAGGGCTGTGTGTAAGGGCGGGGTGGAGCTATGATACATATACACATACATACATACATTACCATATATGGGCGATATTACCATGTATGGGCATTACCCAGGCAACCCCAGGCTCTACAACTAGTGGGTAATAAAGGCAACATCCTCACCTATGACCTGTTTGCTTGTAATCAGGGTGCATGCTTAAAAGCTAAGTGGATTTCTGGGATCCAGACACACTCTTTCATTCAGCCACATACATTTCTGGATTGTGAGCCATGGGGAAAGCAAAAGAATTGTCAATGGATCTATGGGAAAAAATAGTTGAACGGTATAAAATAGGAAAGGGATACAAGAAGATATCCAAGGAATTGATAATGCCAGTCAGCAATGTTCAAACTGTGATTAACAAATGGAAAACCAGGGGCTCTGTAAAAACCAAACCACGATCATGCAGACCAAAAAGAAATTTGGCCTCAATTGCTAGGAAAATTGTTCAGGATGCAAAGAAAAACCCACAAATAACAGCAGCTGAAATACAGGACTCACTGGACACTAGCGGTGTGGCTGTATCAAAATGTACAATAAGGAAGCACTTGAAGAAAGATGGGCTGCATGGTCAATTTGCCAGAAGAAAGCTATTACTACCATTACTCACCTACAATACTCCAAACAGCACAGACTCAAGCCTCCAAACATCTGGAACAAGGCCTATGATACTGTAAAGCACGGAGGTGGATCGCTGATGATGTTGGGATGTGTGAGCTACAAAGGCACAGGAAACTTGGCCAAAGTTGAAGGAAATATGAATGCAGCACATTATCATCAAATACTGGAGGCAAATTTGCACTCATCAGCCTGGGAGCTGAGCATGGGACCTACTTGGGCATTCTAAAATGACAATGATCCAAAACACCTGTCATTGTTTACAGAAGAACAAAATGAAGGTTCAGAAGGGGTCATCTCAGTCTCCTGACCTCATTATCAATGAGCCACCCTGGGAAGAACTCAAGCGAGCAGTTCATGCAAGAAAGCCCAGAAATTTACAGGAGCTGGAGGCTTTTTGCCAAGAAGAATGGGCAGATTTACCATCTGAGAAAATAAAGAGCCTCATCCACAACTACCACAAAATACTTCAAGCTGTCATTGATGTCAGAGAGGGCAATACATGGTATTATGAACTAGGGTATGTGGACTTTTTATCAGGATCATGTGAATGTTTTTGGTTGTCATTATGATTAAAAAAGAGAAAACGCAGTACTTTGACAATAAATGGCTTTAACCAATCACTAACCATGAGTGGGAAAGAAGTTTTTGTGTTATCATTCATATTCTCTGAAAGAAGGCCAAGAAAGCAAAAAAATCTGCCGGTGTATGTAAACTTTTGAGCACAACGATATATACCTGTATACAGAGTTGAAATTGTTTCATTACACCCAGGTTTCACTTCATACAGCTTGACACTGTTATGGTGCCGTCACACCTGGCGATCTGGCCAGCGATGTCGGAAGCGATGCGCGGGTGCCCGCTCGGTTCCGACATCGCGGGCCAGCTGTCACACAGCATCGCTGCGGCCGGCGACACCGCAGCGATGCGGGCGGTGACATCGCTCGCTGGGCTGGGCCCAGCCCAGCGAGCGATCCGCAGCGGTATAGGCTGGATCGCCGCCGACATCGCTCTGGCGATGTCACACGGCGCGATCCAGCCTTATCGCAGGTCGCAGGTTGACAGGTTTACGGTTCTTCCCGTAAACCTGTCAACCTGCGACCGGCGATAAAACGCGGTCGCACAGCTCGTTTACACAGCGCAACGTCGCTAGCGACATCGCTGATACGTCACTTTTTCGGCGATGTCGCTAGCGACGTCGCCAGGTGTGAAGCCACCATTCGATTCATATTTACATGGGTTGCAAGTGCAATTGCACTAGAACGACTAGTAGTAAATCTAGTCTTTAGTAAATCTAAAATAGGAAATAGCAAGTTCAAGGGAACCTGTCAGGTGTTAAGTTACGATTCCTTATTTAACTCAAGACAGAGTAAGTTATGGGATTTTATTTTACTTTTTGCCCTGTAACTTCTATGGACTCCAGTGGGTGAATTTGTATCTGCACTATGCTCAGATTTTGCCATTCTGTGGTTGTACTGTATATACACTCTATTAGTATCATAGCTTTTCATATTTTTGTGAAGTAAAAGATTATCAGCCTGTTTTTAACCCCTTAGTGACTGAGCCAATTTCCACCTTAATGACCAGACCGTTTTTTGTAATTCTGACCACTCTCCCTTTATGAGATAATAACTCTGGAACGCTTCATTGGATCCGAGCGATTCTGACATTGTTTTTTCGTGACATATTGGGCTTCATGTTGGTAGTAAATTTAGGTCGATCATTTTTGTGTTTATTTGTGAAAATATTAAAAAACTGGCAAAAATTTTGAAAATTTCACAATTTTCAAATTTTGAATTTTTATTCTATTAAACCAGAGAGTTATGTGACACAAAATAGTTAATAAATAACATTTCCCATATGTCTACTTTACATCAGCACAATTTTGGGAAAAATTTGTTTTTCGGTTAAGACGTTATAAGGGTTCAAAGTTCATCAGCAATTTCTCATTTTTCCAGCAAAATTTACAAAACCATTCTTTTAGTGACCACATCACATTTGAAGTCCCTTTGAGGGGTATACACGACAGAAAACACCCAAAAGTGACACCATTCCAAAAACTGCACCCCTCAAGCTACTCAAAACTACATTCATGAAGATTATTAACCCTTCAGGTGCTTTACAGGAACTAAAGCAAAGTGGAAACAAAAAATGGACATTTTAATTTTTCCAACAAAAATGTTCTTTTAGCCTCAATTTTTTAATTTTCACATGGGCAACAGGATAAAATGCATCCTAAAATTTGTTGGGCAATTTCTCCTGAGTACACCGATACCTCATAAGTGGTCATAAACCACTGTCTGGGCGCACAGCAAGGCTCAGAAGGAAGGGAGCGCAATTTGATTTTTGGAGCTAAGTTTCCATTCAAAAAGTGAAATGGCGCTCCTTCCCTTTCGAGTCCTGCCGTGCTCCCAAACAGTGGTTTATGACCACATATGAGGTATCGGTGTACTCAGGAGAAATTGCCCAACAAATTTTAGGATGCGTTTTATCTTGTTGCTAATGTGAAAATTAAAAAATTGAGGACAAAAGAAAGTTTTTGTGAAAAAAAAAGTACTTTTTCATTTTTACGGATCAATTTGTGAAGCACCAGAGGGTTCAAAGAGCTCACTATGCATCTAAATAAATTCCTTGGGGTGTCTAGTTTCCAAAATGGGGTCACTTGTGGGGGAGCTCCAATGTTTAGGCACACGGGGGCTCTCCATACGCGACATGGTGTCCGCTAACAATTTGAATGGAAAATTAGCTCCAATTGTTAGCGGAGACCATGTTGCGTATGGAGAGCCCCTGTGTGCCTAAACATTGGAGCTCCCTCACAAGTGACCCCATTTTGGAAACTAGACCACCCAAGGAACTTATCTAGATTGGTGATGAGCACTTTCAACCCCCAGGTGCTTCACAAATGAAACCATAAAAATAAAAAAAGAAAATGTTTGTGGAAAAGAAAGTACTTTTTCATTTTTACAGATCAATTTGTGAAGCACCTGGGGGTTCAAAGAGCTCACTATGCATCTAAATAAATTCCATGGGATGTCTAGTTTCCAAAATGGGGTCACTTGTGGGGGAGCTCCAATGTTTAGGCACACGGGGGCTCTCCATACGCGACATGGTGTCCGCTAACAATTTGAATGGAAAATTAGCTCCAATTGTTAGCGGAGACCATGTTGCGTATGGAGAGCCCCTGTGTGCCTAAACATTGGAGCTCCCTCACAAGTGACCCCATTTTGGAAACTAGACCACCCAAGGAACTTATCTAGATGGGTGATGAGCACTTTCAACCCCCAGGTGCTTCACAAATGAAACCATAAAAATGAAAAAAGAAAATTTTGTGGAAAAGAAAGTACTTTTTCATTTTTACGGATCAATTTGTGAAGCACCTGGGGGTTCAAAGAGCTCACTATGCATCTAAATAAATTCCATGGGATGTCTAGTTTCCAAAAAGGGGTCACTTGTGGGGGAGCTCCAATGTTTAGGCACACAGGGGCTCTCCATACGCGACATGGTGTCCGCTAACTATTGGAGCTAATTTTCCATTCAAATTATTAGCGGACACCATGTCGCATATTGGGAGCCCCTGTGTGCGTAAACATTGGAGCTCCCCCACAAGTGACCCCATTTTGGAAACTAGACCCCCCCAAGGAACATATCTAGATGCATAGTGAGCACTTTCATACCCCAGGTGCTTCACAAATTAGTCCGTAAAAGGAAATAAAAGAAGATCTCCAGCACAGGGGGTCTTGCTGGGCTAAGGGTTGCTGTTTCACTTTAATCCGACATGTGTTTTCATGTCGGATTAAAGTGAAAGTACTTTTTACCGGCACTGTCACTGTTTGTGATGTGATGACCGGTAATCGGTGTTTACCGGTCATCACATCACAGGTGCGGGTACAAAAACAGCTAATTCCTAATCTCTAGGGTGTCAGCTACAATCGGTACGCTGACACCCTAGAGGTATTAGCTCCAGGGGCGGCGCTATAGAGCTTTTTCCTGCCAACGTCTACAGACGTCGGCTAGGCTTTAGTACCCTTTTTTTCCGACGTCTGTAGACGTTAGGCTGTCGTCTAGGGGTTAAAACACGTTTTACGGCATATCGCTCAAGATGGCCGCTATGGAATGAGGCAGTATGTGAGTGGCCTCATGGCACCCACGGAAAATCCAGAGCCATCCAGCTATTAGACACCCTCCAAGCCTACCATCCAGCAAGAAGACGCATTAGCAGGACAGGGGACATCGAGAAAAAGCAGAACGGTGAGATTAATCAATCTATTTCATCTGAAATCCCTTGGCTGCAGCACGACCCATCCCCCTCTAGCCCACACAGCCCTCACAGCATTGCATTCTTCTGGCATGTAGCTGAGTGGCCTATTATCAGGAGACCTGCGGTGATCAGGCTGGGAGTGAGGTGACTGGGAAAAGGTAAACAGCAGCCCCCGATCACCTGGAAAACAGGGGAGGGGAGAACAAGCTAGAAGAGCAGAGGCAAGAGCAGACCCCATAATAGATTAAGCAGGCCATGAAATGGTGCTAACTGGGGGCACAAGAAACACATTGTCACAACTGAACTGTCTGTGTGTCACCATTTAAACCCCATCAGGTGCTTACACATTGACCTAAACACAGAGACAGGCATCCTGTCGAAATGTGTAGTGGGAAGTAAAGGGCAATAAAGGTTTGTAAATCAAGCACTCTGAGTGTGTTATATTTGCCCAAGTGCCCCAGCACTCCTAAAAGATCACTACTTGTTTCATCTGCATTGCTATGTTCCCCCTGTGAGTGATTGGTGACAGGAGCAGCTCCAGAAGATCCAAAACACACTGCAGGACCTGGCATTGCCTGGGTAACACTTAGAAGCACTCAAGCACCTGCCGTGATGTAATCAGCTTCCAGATCACATGACCAAAATAGGATGTGACACAGGGAGAACTCTGAACCAGCCATGGGACCCTCGGGGATGCTCCGAGCCCTGCACGGATCCTCTAACCCAGTGCCTCTTACTCCGGTTGTGCAGAGGTGCACAACCAGGATAGGTGAGTGGCCCTTTGGCCCCCTCTCACAAAAGACCATATACTATTAGGTGCTTTTCACATTGTGCCCCTTTCTGTGTTTATTATAAGGCAAGGGAAGTGGCAAAGTTTCTGGCCAGTGACATTAAAAAGGCGGTGATGGAGGCAGTAAAGGCCCAGTCACACATAACGATATCGTTAGAGAGATCGTTGTAACTGTGACGTTACAACGATCTCCCCAGCGATGTCGTTCTGTGTGACACTTTGCAGTGATCAGGTCGCTGTGAGGTCGCTAATCGCTGGAAAGTGCTCTGGGTAATTTTTTGATTGTTGGTTTCCCGCTGGTCAGCACGCATCGCTGCGTGTGACAGCGAGAAACCAGCGATCAGTGACCTCACAGGCTGGTAATCATGGTAAACACCGGGTATCCAGGCAGCGCGTGCTGCCTGGATACCCGGTGTTTATCATAGTTACCAGCGTCCTCCCTGCTTAGCGCTGCCTGTAAGCAGGGAGGACACTAGTAACTATGATAAACAGCAGGTATCTAGGCAGCACGCGCTGCCTAGATACCCAGTGTTTATCATAGTTACCAGCGTCCTCCCTGCTTAGCGCCGCCTGTAAGCAGGGAGTACGCTGGTAACTATGATAAACAGCGGGTATCCAGGCAGCGCACGTTGCCTAGATACCCGCTGTTTATCATAGTTACCAGCATCCTCCCTGCTTACATGCAGCACTTAGCCGGGAGGATGCTGTAACATCGCCTTCAGCGATGTGTGAGGTGGCTCCCATGCTCCTGATCGCTGGGGAGATCTGCCTGTTTGACAGCTCCCCAGCGACCAGGTAATGACGCTCCAGTGATCCCCGCAGGTCGTTATCGTTTTGTGTGACAGGGCCGCAAGAGAGGCCTTGGAAGAGCTCGAGGAGATTTCTGCGCAACATGTGAGCAGACTGGGCTACCTAGAACAATGAGTGTCAGACCTGCAAGATAAGCTGAACACAATGGAACACGACCTAACACTATCACAGAGGAAGTTCAGCTGGATGAGAGATAAAATGGATGACCTGGAAAATAGGTCAAGGAGGAACAATCTCAGAATTGTGGGCCTCCCAGAAATGATACTGCACAACGACTAGACGATATATGTGAGCTAGACCTCCCTAAGGCTTTGGGACTCCAGGGCCAGCACAAGCTAGAAAAGGCACACAAGATGGCCCGCCGAACTGGGGGACACGTGACTGCCATATTACCAATGGGCGAGATAACTAACACTCCCTGAGGCCCAGACAAGTTATTGCCAAATACCTTGATTTTAACCCCTTAAGGACCGAGTCACTTTGCACCCTAATGACCGGACCATTTTTTGCAATTCTGATCACTCTCCCTTTATGAGGTAATATCTCTGGAACGCTTCAACCGATCCTAGCGATTCTGAGATTGTTTTTTCGTGACATACAGTGCCTACAAGTAGTATTCAACCCCCTGCAGATTTAGGTGGTTTGATAAGATGCAAATAAGTTAGAGCCTTCAAACTGCAAACGAGAGTAGGATTTATTAACAGAAGCATAAATCTTACAAACCCAAACGTTATGTTGCTCAGTTGAATTTTAATAAATTTTAAACATAAAAGTGTGGGTCAATTATTATTCAACCCCTAGGTTTAATATTTTGTGGAATAACCCTTGTTTGCAATTACAGCTAATAATCGTCTTTTATAAGACCTGATCAGGCCGGCACAGGTCTCTGGAGTTATCTTGGCCCACTCCTCCATGCAGATCTTCTCCAAGTTATCTAGGTTCTTTGGGTGTCTCATGTGGACTTTAATCTTGAGCTACTTCCACAAGTTTTCAATTGGGTTAAGGTCAGGAGACTGACTAGGCCACTCCATCACCTTGATTTTTTCCCTCTTGAACCAGGCCTTGGTTTTCTTGGCTGTGTGCTTTGGGTCGTTGTCTTGTTGGAAGATGAAATTACGACCCATCTTAAGATCCTTAATGGAGGAGCGGAGGTTCTTGGCCAAAATCTCCAGGTAGGCCGTGCTATCCATCTTCCCATGGATGCGGACCAGATGGCCAGGCCCCTTGGCTGAGAAACAGCCCCACAGCATGATGCTGCCACCACCATGCTTGACTTTAGGGATGGTATTCTTGGGGTCGTATGCAGTGCCATCCAGTCTCCAAACGTCACGGGTGTGGTTGGCACCAAAGATCTCGATCTTGGTCTCATCAGACCATAGAACCTTGAACCAGTCTGTCTCAGAGTCCTCCAAGTGATCATGAGCAAACTGTAGACAAGCCTTGACATGACGCTTTGAAAGTAAAGGAACCTTACGGGCTCGTCTGGAACGGAGACCATTGCGGTGGAGTACGTTACTTATGGTATTGACTGAAACCAATGTCCCCACTGCCATGAGATCTTCCCGGAGCTCCTTCCTTGTTGTCCTTGGGTTAGCCTTGACTCTTCGGACAAGCCTGGCCTCGGCACGGGAGGAAACTTTCAAAGGCTGTCCAGGCCGTGGAAGGCTAACAGTAGTTCCATAAGCCTTCCACTTCCGGATGATGTTCCTAACAGTGGAGACAGGTAGGCCCAACTCCTTGGAAAGGGTTTTGTACCCCTTGCCAGCCTTGTGACCCTCCACGATCTTGTCTCTGATGGCCTTGAAATGCTCCTTTGTCTTTCCCATGTTGACCATGTATGAGTGCTGTTCACAAGTTTGGGGAGGGTCTTAAATAGTCAGAAAAGGCTGGCAAAAGAGATAATTAATCCACACATGTGAAGCTCATTGTTATTTGTGCCTGAACTACTTCTTAATACTTTAGGGGGACCAAACAGAATGCCGGTGGTTTGAGGGGTTGAATAATAATTGACCCACACTTTTATGTTTAAAATTTATTAAAATTCAACTGAGCAACATAACTTTTTGGTTTGTAAGATTTATGCTTCTGTTAATAAATCCAACTCTCGTTTGCAGTTTGAAGGCTCTAACTTATTTGCATCTTATCAAACCACCTAAATCTGCAGGGGGTTGAATACTACTTGTAGGCACTGTATTGGGCTTCATGTTAGTATTAAATTTAGGTCGATAATTTTAGCGTTTATTTGTGAAAAAATCAAAAATTTGGCAAAAATTTTGAAAATTTAGCAATTTTCATATTTTTAATTTTTATTCTGCTAAACCAGAGAGTTATGTGCCACAAAATAGTTAATAAATCACATTTCCCACATGTCTACTTCACATCAGCACAATTTTGGAAGAAAAATGAAAAATTGGTAGGACGTTATAAGGGTTCAAAGTTCACCAGCAATTTCTCATTCTTCCAGCAAAATTTACAAAACCATTTTTTTAGTGACCACATCACATTTGAAGTCCCTTTGAGGGGTGTACTTGACAGAAAACACCCAAAAGTGACACCATTCCAAAAACTGTACCCCTCAAGCTACTCAAAACTACATTCAAGAAGATTATTAACCCTTCAGGTGCTTCACAGGAACTAAAATAAAGTTGAAGGAAAAAATGGACATTTTAATTTTTGTAATTAAAATGTTCTTTTAGCCTCAATTTTTTCATTTTCACATGGGCAACAGGAAAAAATGCATCCTAAAATTTGTTGGGCAATTTCTCCTGAGTACACCGATACCTCATATATGGTCATAAACCACTGTTTGGGCGCACGGCTCAGAAGGGAAGGAGCGCAATTTGAATTTTAGAGCCAATTTTCCGTTCAAAAAGTGAAATGGCGCTCCTTCAACTCTGAGCCCTGCCGTGCGCCCAAACAGTGGTTTATGACCACATATAAGGTATCGGTGTGCTCAGGAACAATTGCCCAACAAATTTTGGGATGTATTTTATCACTTTGCCCATGTGAAACTGAAAAAATGTAGGCAAAAATAAATTTTTGGTGAAAAAAAAGTGCTTTTTCATTTTTATGGATAAATTTGTGAAGCGTCTGAGGGTTCAAACTGCTCACTATGCATCTAGATACTTTCCTTAGGGGGTCTAGTTTCCATAATGGGGTCATTTGTGGGGGAGCTACAATGTGGAGACACACGGGGACCCTCCATACGCGACATGGTGTCCGCTAACAATTTGAATGGAAAATGAGCTCAAATTGTTAGCGGATACCATGTCGCGTTGGGAGGGTCACTGTGTGTCTCCACATTGGAACTCCCCCACAAGTGACCCCATTTTGGAAACTAGACCCCCAAAGGATTATATCTAGATGCATAGTGAGCACTTTGAACCCCAAGATGCTTCACAAATTGATCCGTAATAATGAAAAAAGAAATTATTTGTGGAAAAAAAAAGTGCTTTTTCATTTTTACAGATGAATTTCTGAAGCATCTGGGGGTTCAAAGTGCTCACTATGCATCTAGATACGTTCCTTTGGGGGTCTAGTTTCCAAAATAGGGTTACTTGTGGGGGAGCTCCAATGTGGAGACACACAGGGACCCTCCAAACGCGACATGGTGTCCGCTAACAAATTGAGCTAATTTTCCATTCAAATTGTTAGCGGACACCATGTCGCGTTTGGAGGGTCCCGGTGTGTCTCCACATTGGAGCTCCCCCACAAGTGACCCCATTTTGGAAACTAGACCCCCTAAGGAACGTATCTAGATGCATAGTGAGCACTTTGAACCCCCAGATGCTTCACAAATTCATCCATAAAAATGAAAAAGCACTTTTTTTTCCACAAAAAGTTTCTTTTTTCATTTTTACGGATCAATTTGTGAAGCACCTGGGGGTTCAAAGTGCTCACAATGCATCTAGATACGTTCCTTTGGGGGTCTAGTTTCCAAAATGGGGTGACTTGTGGGGGAGCTCCAATGTGGAGACACACCGGGACCCTCCAAGCGCGACATGGTGTCCGCTAACAAATTGAGCTCATTTTCCATTCAAATTGTTAGCGGACACCATGTCGCGTTTGGAGGGTCCCTGTGTGTGTCCACATTGGAGCTCCCCCACAAATGACCCCATTTTGGAAACTAGACCCCCAAAGGAACGTATCTAGATGCATAGTGAGCACTTTGAACCCCCAGGTGCTTCACAAATTGATCCGTAATAATGAAACAAGAAACTTTTTATGGAAAAAAAAAGTGCTTTTTCATTTTTATGGATGAATTTGTGAAGCATCTGGGGGTTCAAAGTGCTCACTATGCATCTAGATACATTCCTTGGAGGTCTAGTCTCCAAAATGGGGTCACTTGTGGGGGATCTCCAATGTGGAGACACACAGGGGCTCTCCATACGCAACATGGTGTCCACTAACAATTGGAATTGTTAGCGGACACCTTGTAGGATATAAAGAGCCCCTATGTGCCTAAACATTAGAGCTCCCCCACAAGTGACCCCATTTTGGAAACTAGACCCCCAAGGATTATATCTAGATGACTTTGAACCCCCAGGTGCTTCACAAATTGATCCATAAAAATGAAAAAAGAAACTTTTTTGTGGAAAAAAAAGTGTTTTTTCATTTTTATGGATGAATTTGTGAAGCATCTGGGGGTTCAAAGTGCTCACTATGCATCTAGATACATTCCTTGGGGGGTCTAGTCTCCAAAATGGGGTCACTTGGGGGGATCTCCAATGTGGAGACACACAGGGGCTCTCCATACGCAACATGGTGTCCACTAACAATTGGAATTGTTAGCGGACACCTTGTAGGATATAAAGAGCCCCTATGTGCCTAAACATTGGAGCTAACCCACAAGTGACCCCATTTTGGAAACTAGACCCCCCAAGGATTATATCTAGATGACTTTGAACCCCCAGGTGCTTCACAAATTGATCCGTAAAAATGAAAAAAGAAACTTTTTTGTGGAAAAAAAAGTGTTTTTTTCATTTTTATGGATGAATTTGTGAAGCATCTGGGGGTTCAAAGTGCCAACTATGCATCTAGATACGTTCCTTCGGTGGTATAGTTTCCAAAATGGGGTCACTTGTGGGGGAGCTCCAATGCTCAGGCACACAGGGAGGGTCTCTCCATACCCGACATGGTTTCCGCTAACAATTGGAGCTAATTTTCTATTGAAATTGTTAGCGGACGCCATGTCGCATATGGAGAACCCGTGTGCCACCAGCACAAGGGCAACTGGTAGAGTTGGGATACAGCACCAGAAAATGCCCCCTCTAATGAATGCGCTATTTTCTTGGGTGGCTGTGGGTTGAAATTTGGGTCTCTCCACGCTGAAGATTCCAGTCAGCCAGCTACCAAGTTGTACATGGCTGGCTACAAAAAATACAGCGAAGCCCATTTTTTTTTATTTCTAGAACTAAGTCTAGAAAAAAAAAAATGACGTAGGGCTCCGCCATATTTTTGGTCCAGCCAGGTACAACTTGGCAGCTACAGACTGCCAGCAACCCCCAGCTGCCTCGTTATACCTGGCTGCAACCAAAAATACAGCGAAGCCCATTTTTTTTTATTTCTAGAACTAATTCTAGAAAAAAAATGACGTAGGGCTCCGCCATATTTTTGGCCCAGCCAGGTACAACTAGGCAGCTGGGGGCTGGAATCCTCAGCATGGAAAGGCCCAAGCGTTCTGGGCCCCCCATGCTGCGAATTGCAGCCCGCAGCCGCCCCAGAAAATGGCGCATTCATTGAAGCGCCATTTTCTGGCGCTGTACCCATGCTCTTTCAGTTGCCCTGGTGCCGGTGGCAAACTGGGTAATAAAGGGGTTAATGCCAGCTTTTTATTGGCAGCTGGCACTAAGCCCGAGATTCATAATATAGGGCCAATGTTAGACCCGCCATTAGGAATCTCTGGTAAATAGTCAGAAAATACACACATAGAAAAATCTTTTTACTTAAAAAAAAAACACAAACAAAATTCGGACTCCATCTTTATTATAAAGATCCGATGTAGTCCACAACGAAGGTCCCACGACGCTCGATCGCCTCTGCTCAATCCAGAGACTGCAGCAAGGGATCAAGTGTCCTCTTCCTACAGTCTCAGGGGTCAGAGTTATGGTGCACTATATGACAATGATCAGTTATACAGTGCACCATGACTATGACCCCAGAGACTATAACAAGAGGACACTTGATCCCTTGTTGCACCCATCCATCCACCTATGCACCCATCATCCACGCACGCACACAACCACGCACACACATCCACACACGCACATCCACGCATGCACACATCCACGCACGCACGCTGACACCCACGCACGCTGACATCCACGCATGTACATCCACGCACGCATATCCACGCATGCTGACATCCACGCACGCTGACATCCACGCATGCACACATCCACACACGCACAAATCCACGCACGCATGCTGACATCCACGCACATCCACACACACATCCACGCACATCCACATCCACGCACACATCCACGTACGCACACATCCACGCACGCACACATACATGCAGGCACATCCATGCACGCACATCCATGCATGCACATCCACGCACGCTGACATTCACGCACGCTAACATCCACGCACGCATGCTGACATCCAAGCACATCCACACACACATCCACGCACATCCACATCCACGCACATCCACGTACGCACACATCCACGCACGCACATCCACGCACGCACATCCACGCACGCACATCCACGCACGCACATCCACGCCCGCACATCCAAGCATGCACATCCACGCACGCACACATACATCCATCCATTCACCCATCCATCCATCCACCCATCCATCCATTCATCCACCCATCCATCCATCCATTCATTCATTCATTCATTCATACTTACCCAGCGACGAGGAGGAGGAGCCCCTGAGAAGAGGAGGGGCCACACCGGACTGCAGAGGAGGCCGACGGTGCGGGCGGGTGCACCGTGCGTGCAGCCCGCCGGAATAGGTGAGCGGGGCTGGGGGCTGGGGACCGGGGGATGGGGACCGGGGGCTGGGGACCGGGGGCTGGGGACTAGCAGGGAGGAGGAGGGGGCCCTGCAGCTTCGCCGGCAGATGCATAAGCCCGCCGGCAGACAAAGTATGCAAGGTGGAGGGCGGGGATGGACAGGACACAGGAGGGGCTGCACAGGGGACGGGGACAGGACACAGGGGGCTCTGGACACAGGGGGGGCTACAGGACACAGGGGGCTCTGGACACAGGGGGCGGGGACAGGACACAGGGGGAGCTGCACAGGGGACGGGGACAGGACACAGGAGGCTCTGGACACAGGGGGCGGGGACAGGACACAGGAGGGGCTGCACAGGGGACGGGGACAGGACACAGGGGGCTCTGGACACGGGGGGGCTACAGGACACAGGGGGCTCTGGACACAGGGGGCGGGGACAGGACACAGGGGGAGCTGGAGTATTAGTTCATGGCCGGCGGGTGCGGTGCAGCCCGCCGGCAGATAAGTATGATTGGGAGGGGGGTGAAGGGGTTAACATGGGTCCCCACACCTCTGCCCCTGACCCTCAGCTGTCACTGACAGTTTTTAGAATTGAACTGTCACTGTTCGTTTAGAAGCAGTGACAGTTCAAAGCCATGATGAGTATACTCGTCATGATGCGGGAACTGACATCTTTCCATGACGAGTATACTCGTCATTAGTCGTAAAGAGGTTAAAGAAAAGAACAAAATACCACACCTCTTTAGGAAAAGGAGGCAGCCACTGATGCTCAGAGGTCACAAGGTAGTCCTCTTCGAGGACTTCTCTGCAGAAGTCACCAAGAAGCGCAAAGCATTCGGCGAAGTGTGCAGCATCCTCTTCAGACGCAACATTGCCTTTTTTTTTTTTATTATTATTTTTTAATTTTTTTATATTTATCCCCTATTTGTTTTCTTTTCTTATTATTATTTTATCATTTTTAATATTTATCCCCTATTTGTTTTTCTCTTGTTTTGTACTCTGGCCATCTTTATTAACCCCTGGACCATGGGCGAGGGGTTAATAAAGATGCAGTCCCTTTTTTAGGATTGTTTTATTGATTTTTCAGAAAAAAAATTACATGGGCTTCGCCGTATTTCTGGAACCAGCCGGATCCAACAGGCAGCGACTGGCTGCCCCCAACCCCCAGGTGCCTATTTGTACCTGGCCAGACACAAGAATATAGGGGAGCCCTTTTTTTATTATTTCATGAATTTCCTGAAATAATAAAAAAAAAATGCGTGGGGCTCCGCGCAATTTCTATGTCTAGCCAGGTACAGCTAAGCAGCTGGGGGCTGGAATCCGCAGCGCAGGGATGCCCAAGCTTTCTGGGCACCCCCCGCTGCAAATTGCAGCCCGCAGCCCGCCCCAGAAGATGGCGCGTTCATTGAAGCGCCATCCTCTGGCGCTGAACCCCGCTCTTCCAGCGGCCCTGGTGGCGGTGGCACGCTGGGTAATAAAGAGGTTATGGCCAGCTTTGTATTATCAGCTGGCTCTAAGCCCGAAATTTATGGCGGTCACGCCAATATTAGACATGACTGCCATGAATTTCTATTAAATTGTTTTAAAAAAAACACAACACAGAGAAAAATTTTTATTAGAAATAAAAAAAAGCCATTAGGGACTCCATCTTTAATTAAAAAAATCCTCTTCCGTCCGACGCAGTCCAAAACGCGATGTCCTCTCTGCTACATCCCTTTGCATAGATATAGATGTCTATGCACAGGGAATGAGCAGACTGAGACCAATCTCAGCTCTGCTACAACAGGCAGCTGGCGGGCTCTAGGACCCTGGAGCTGCGGCAGCCAGCACACAGAGCAGACAGCCGGACTCTTATCTGTGCGAGTTTCCCTGCGATTACTTGCACAGTAAATGAGTCCAATGCAAATCAATGGCAATCCTAGTTTTGTCAGAGTCTCTGACAAAACTAGGATTGCTTCAGGCTGAAGCTTCCGAGACACATCTGTGATTTGTAAATCGCATACTACTCGCTATTACTCGCTTCCCCATTCATTAACATTGGACTCGCTAGACTCGCAACGAGTAGCGAGTCCCGGGCTCGGACTCGCTAGAGTCAAGCGATGACGAGTAATTTAGGACTCGCCCATCACTAGTTCTCCCCACTGTTTCTGATGTGGATATTTCCCCTGCACTATTTTCAGACCATGATATGGTAACAATGAAACTAGAATTCGGCCAATCTTTCCCTAATTTTAGAATGTGGGGACATTAAACAAATCTCTTCTGTCTTTAGATAATGTGAGAATCAAAATTCAATCGGCTATTAAAGATTACTTCTCCACCAACACCACCCCGATGTGGACCCAACCATAATCTGGGAGGCTCACAAGGCCACAATTAGAGGCACAATTATCGCTGTGGCTTCCTATATTAATAAACAAAGGAAGACAAAGTTGGAGACCCTGTATAGGGAAATATCTGACTTGGAAGTTCAGCATCAACGATCACTTGCTTCCGATACCTTGACCAAACTAACAGAGACAACGCCTAAAAGATTTACTTAATAAGCAAGCAGCAAAATACTTCACTAATTGGAGGAATCATCTCTTGGTCCATGGAGACAAGGCATCTAAACTTATGATTTCTTTGATTAAGCAGCGACAAAGTCATACGTTTATACACAAAATTAAATCAGAAATAGGTCAAATAGCACAAAACTATGACCACATAGTAAAAGCCTTTTTGACCTTTTATAAAAATGTTTACCAGATACGACTCCATGAGCCAGAGACGATTACAAACCAAAGGAAAAAAGATATAGAATCCTTTCTGTCCTCCCTTTCATTGCCACAATTGTCTAAGAACCAACAATCCTGGTTGTCCAGATCATTTGAGAGCTCAGAGCTCCAGTCCATCCTGTCAAGGAGCCCCAAAGGGAAGTCTCCGGGACCGGACGGTTTTCCAATCTCATATTACAAAGCATTTATTGCGGACAAGTCCCCACTTGTTAAAGACGTGTAACGCAATTTTAAATGGAAGCTCTCTCCCCCCTCAGTCTCTTGAAGCACACATATCTCTTCTGCATAAGGAGGGCAAGGACCCCACTTTATGTGGAAGCTATAGACCCATA
The DNA here is from genome assembly GCA_033576535.1 of Allobates femoralis. Taxonomy (NCBI): domain Eukaryota; kingdom Metazoa; phylum Chordata; class Amphibia; order Anura; family Aromobatidae; genus Allobates; species Allobates femoralis. The sequence continues at coordinate 213,611,557 of JARQOC010000005.1, forward strand.
TCTTTGCTCAATGTTGATTTGAAAGTCTATGCTAGCTTAATAGCAAGTTGATTGACGGGTCTGTTACCTCAACTTGTTACTCCGGAGCAGACAGGATTTGTGCAGGGGAGAGAGGGGAGAGATAATGCGAGCAGAGTTTTACATCTGATACAATATGCCAAAATACATAATAAACCCCTGGTCCTACTGGGTACGGTTGCCGAGAAGGCTTTTGACAGGGTGGACTGGACGTTTCTTTGTAGCACTCTCTCAGCATTCTGCTTCCCTCCCTCTATAATAGATGCAATATTTAAAATGTACATATCACCATCGGCGAGGCTGAGAGTCAACAATATGCTCTCAGATCCCTTTATGATCCAAAATGGCACGAGATAGGGATGCCCTCTATCCCCACTTTTATTTGTACTGGTTATGGAGCCCCTGTTACGAAGCATTCAAATAAACAAGGAAATTAAGGGTGTTCAAATATGAAAGGTTCACCATAAATCAGCTGCATTTGCTGACAACCTATTAGTCATTCTCTCTGAACCGGACGAGGGTATCCCTGCCTTGGTACAAACTCTGGACAGATATGGATATCTGTCAAACTATAAAATTAATTTATCCAAATCAGAAGCTTTAAGCTTGAATATTACTGAAGCTTCGATCAACAAATACAAACAAAAATATCCATTCAAATGGTCACATAGATATATAACATACTTAGGCATTAAAATCGGGCGAACAACAAGGGATCTTATTAACCTCAATATCTTGCCAGCACTGGAGAGGGCAAGGTAAACAGTCAAATCATGGAGAGCCCCCTTCCTATCTTAGATCGGGAGAACGAATCTGCTCAAAAGCATGATTTTACCGAAATTTTTGTACCTGTTCCAGATGCTTTCAATACATATCCCAACCTGAATTCTGAATCAAATTCACTCTTTTTTTTCAAACGATATATGGAACAACAGATGACCTAGGATAAATTTTCAGACTCTTGCATTACCAAGAGACCGGGTAGGAATGGGCACCCCAGATATATTTAAACATTACAAAGCTGCCTTACTAACCAGAGTCTTTGAATGGATTCGACAACCACAAAATAAACTATGGCTCCCGATACAGGAACATTTAGCTCAAACACCATTACAATCCTTGGCCATGTTAATAGATTTTTGTGATAAATCTCAACCTCATACAAACACACTGACAAAAACGGTCATCAACCTCTGGAAAAAAGAGTATTCTAGATTGATACCACCTCTATCTCCCATCCTTACCCTCCAAGATATTACTGGTCCTCTACCAATAAAACCCCTGATTGGTAGTAACTCAGAACCTACCTCTCTTTACTCGCTACCTATTCCAATAGACCGATTGTTTCTAGACAGAGCTTTGTTATCTTATAAAGAACTGCTACAAGCTGATAGTATGCCTACTATATCCTTTCTCCATTATAACAAAATGAAGGTTTATATTCATAAACACCTGAAACATTTAGATTTAACCAGACCCTTAACTCTATTTGAGCAACTCTGTGTACAAACTCAAATGCCCTGTAAAATACTCTCTCTTATCTACAAACAACTGATTAATGAAGACATACATACCAAAAGGGCTTTTCTTGGTTTATGGGAACACGATCTAAAGACCCAATTCACGGAGATAGAAATCAAACAGATATTACTGTAGATTGCACGGACCCTCACCCTGTGTGAAGGTCCAGGAGAACTCATATAAAGTGGTGTCTCAATGGTACCGTACCCCAGTACTGTTGTATAGTTGGCAACCCTCCGCATTTGATAGATGTTGGAGATGCAGTCTAGATGTCGGGTCATACTTCCATATTTGGTGGTTATGCCCTTACATACGGCGGTTTTGGGAGACGGTGTCGGAGATAATTTCAGAAGTCCTGCACATAGAGGTGACTCTATAACAACTCACGGCACTTCTCAACCTTTCTATATGGCCCAAAGAGTCGTTACCCTCCCAACTAGTCTCCAACATAATAGCAGCAAGTAGACTTCTCTTATCAGCTCGCTGGAACTCTTCCATACTTCCTACCAAGTCTCAAGTAGCTTCCTTATATCGAGCAGCAGAAGCAGCAGCTCTTTCTTTTAGCTCCTACCCCCATTTTGAGAAGATCTGGACCCCATGGCTATTTTATAGATCATCTCCGGAATTTTTGACAAATTTTACTAGCATATAATCTTCTCTACAGTTGATATCTGAACCAATTGTGCGTTAACGATTGACTCCGCAATACGTTAATATAATGATATTTTAAAGATAAATACAATACTCCTATGGAACTAACCTCCCCCCAGTGGTGTAGCGTAGGGTGGGCGGGGGGGAAGCCTGTCCGCCCCAGGCAGCACGTGTGTGGGGGCGGCAATGTGGCAGCTACTGCCATAGGATCCGCGGCCGCCGCTCGCGCTATATACTAAAGAAGTGCAGCATGCTGGCTGCTGTCTGCTTTCAAATCTCCCGCCCCCTGCAGCTCTGCTCTGCACGGAGAGGGCGGTGATGTCATCAGTGAGCGTCCCACCGTGCAGAGCGCAGGACACATGCTGGGAGAGACTGGTGGAGGTGAGGGGAGCTGCAAGGGGATCGGGGGAGCGGAGGGAAGAGCTTGAAGGTGAGAGGAGAGCAGAGGAGCTAAGCTAAGCTGAGAGGAGAGCAGAGGAGGGAGGGGGTGCTGACTGGCCAGTGGTCTGAATGCAGGGAAGCAGTGAGAGCCAGCAAAGAAGACCAGAGGTGGCTACCTGTGCTGGAGGAGGATACCTAGGAGGAGCAGCTCTGGGTCACAAGGTGACTGATCTTCTGCTTTGCAGTGAGTGGGGGAGGGGCTGGGAGTGGGACCCAGCTGCTGTGAGCAGGTGAAGCTGCCCATGTAAACAAGCCCTTCTCCTGCAGCACAGAGGATTGTGATACCTGAGTGAGGAATCTGTAGAATGTATCTGTGAGTTGTGTGTGTGCGAGCCGTGTCTCTGTGTGTGCGAGCCGTGCCTCAGTGTGTGTGTGTGCAATCCGTGCCTGTGTCTGTGCAAGCCGTGCCTCTGTGTGTGCAAGCCGTGCCTCTGTGTGTGTGAGCCGTGCCTCTGTGTGTGTGCAAGCCGTGCCTCTGTGTGTGCAAGCCGTGCCTCTGTGTGTGCAATCCGTGCATCTGTGTATGCGAGCCATGCCTCTGTGTGTGTGTGTGCAAGCCGTGCCTCTGTGTGCATGAGCCGTGCCTCTCTGTGTGTGAGCCATGCCTCTGTGTGTGTGTGTGCAAACCATGCCTCTGTGTGTGCAAGCTGTGCCTCTGTGTGTGCGAGCCGTGCCTCTGTGTGTGCGAGCCGTGCCTCTATGTGTGCGAGCCGTGCCTCTGTGTGTGTGTGTGTGCAAGCCGTGCCTCTGTGTGTGCGAGCTGTGCCTCTGTGTGTGCGAGCCGTGCCTCTGTGTGTGTGTGGCAAGCCATGCCTCTGTGTGTGTGAGCCATGCCTCTGTGTGTGCGAGCTGTGCCTCTGTGTGTGCGAACCGTGCCTCTGTGGGCGAGCTGTGCCTCTGTGTGTGCAATCTGTGCCTCTGTGTGTGCAATCCATGCCTCTGTGTGTGCAATCCATGCCTCTGTGTGTGTTAGCCGTGCCTCTGTGTGTGTGCGTGCAAGCCGTGCCTCTGTGTGTGTGCGAGCCGTGCCTCTGTGTGTGTGCGAGCCGTGCCTCTGTGTGTGTGAGCCGTGCCTCTGAGTGTGTGTGTGCAACCTGTGCCTCTGTTTGTGTGTGTGCAACCTGTGCCTCTGTGTGTGTTTTTTTGTGTGCAAGCTGTGCCTCTGTGCGTGTGTGTGCAAGCTGTACCTCTCTCTGTGTGTGTGTGTGCGAGCTGTGCCTCTGTGTGTGTGTGTGCGAGCTGTGCCTCTGTGTGTGTGCGAGCTGTGCCTCTGTGTGTGTGTGTATTTGTGCAAGCCGTGTACTAGGTGTACGCCTGTATATTGCCATCCTCTGCTCTCTGTACTATGTGTTGACCTGTATATTACTATCTTCCTCCGTGCACAATGTTTCCTATGTGTATATTACTGTTTATTCTTATTAATTTACAGGTAGATCGTTTTGTATTCAGTGTTTTGTGGCACCCCTGCGTCCAGGAGGCCACAAAAGGGAACTGCAGCCAGGCAGGTAGGACAATTGTTGCACATCAACACCCTCACATCCCACACAACCCACGTACAGTAGATGGCAGCATCCAGCCCTGAGATTGGAGACTCTAGGCAAGCGAGGGGTGGTGGATTTAGAGGAGTGGGTTGGGCAAACACGTAGTCAGGTGACTTGACAGTAGAAATAGTGAGGGGGAGGAGGAAGGAGTCAGTAGGCCCAGGGTGCCGAGCAGACAAGACCAAGAGCAGAACAGATCAGCAGCAGGCTGAGGAACACGGCAAGGCTGAGCTAAGCTGAGCAGGAGAAAGACTCACACGTCCTGGAAGAGTGAGGTGTAAGGAACGCAGAATCCGTACCGAGCCAGGGTGAGCCGGAGGAGAGAGAAAGCCTATCCGGAGCCAGATCCCCAGGAGTGTGAGGAGACAGAGAGGGACGGTGATACCCGGGCCCTAGACATACAGCTGAAGCAACCGACTGCAGGCGGAGTAGCCCTCCTATCATACTGAGAGACGCAGAGGGAAAGAGCCTGGTAGATCCTCATATTGAAGGACTGCTGGAGGCTGGGCTGAGTAGAGTGTCGGCTCTAGAGGGAACCGTGGTTTTACCCGGAATCCCCAGATTAACAGACGGGGGACCACAGCTACACGTTAGGGTCCCTACCCCAAAGGACAGGCAGCTCAGTGACGAGTAGGAGAACCAACAGGGGCCCGAGTCACCGCCATACTGTCCGGAGACACCCACCAAGTGTACGCAGAGAATGTAAACAGCCCAGAAAGGACACAGAGACAGTGTGAGGGGTCACAGAGAGAGAGACCTGGCTGCAGGGAGTAAAGGGAACCCGGAGAGGGGGAGTGTGCCCGTGTACTTGAACTGAGACTTGTAAGAACTGTAACTGAAGAGTAAACTGTCTTGAAGAACTTTGAGAGTAAACACGGAGACCCTGAACTTGCCTCCCTTGTCTGATTCCATCTGCTTGAGTGACGTTCCCTCCATACAGGATTACAGCAAGCCCTCCACCTGCAGAGCCACAGCCTGTCGGCACCAGCACTGAGAAGAGTTTTCTCTAGCATCTGGCTAGTAAGAGAATTGCACCCAGCCTGCACACTACACCATAGACTTTAACCCTTACTGCCCCGGGGAACACAGTTCTACCCACTGGAACTATTCCATCTATGCTGCTATTCCATCATCCCCGGAGGTTTTGCAGCAGCGGCGGCCCCATTGCTGGCCGCACATAGTGGGTGGCGTCACGACTGACAATCCCCAGTAAATATCCCCTTTTTTTGTATAAATACAGTTTGTTATATGCAATACTTTTTACCGTTCAATAAAATGAACATTTAAAAAAAAAAAAAAAAAACAAACACTACTGGATCTGATGCAGTTGGAGGAGAGGAGGTGGTTGACGGCGATAAAGACATTCAGGAGGTGGCGACTTAACCATTCCCATGCTCTACAGTTTGAACAATTGAGGCTACATTTGTTCCATTGCTTATATGACTTAAGGAAGGAATACTTAAACCATGGACTGGACACTTTACTAGCTAGGGACATGGTGGACATTAGTGTATCCACCATATACGCCACCCCAAGGCAAGACCCAGTTCCCTCGGGGCCATGCAGGATCCTCAAAAGATGGAAAGTAAGATTACAGGACGAGGAGATTGAGAGCAAGATCTTGATGGGTTGGCGTGGAGTCCGTAAGAACATCATGAATGAAAGGTGGTGGGACAATTATTTCAGAGTGATGCATGGGGCAATTCTGGGGTTCAATATACCACCCAACAAGACCCATCCGGATAAAAAACAGTCATGTCCAAAATGTGGGGACAAGGGGGTAGACATGCTCCATGGGATATGGGAATGCAGGGTTATCCTTCAATCCTGGAAAGTAGTGAGGAGCTGGACACAACGCATACTACAGCATCGTGTCCCACTAAACTGCCTATTGTGGATATTGCATAACCTGGTGTACTTTGGTCTAGACAAGGCGCAGAGAAAATTACTACACACCATCATGGTGCTACACAAATGACTGATACTACGAGACTGGTTGACAGCAGCGACAACAACGTTATCAGAACTATTGACTGATGTGAAAATCTGAAGGGGGCAATGCTGGTTGAGAAGGTGGAAGCAGAAGGGGACAGGAACACCAGAACAACTAAATTCTTTGCGACATGGAGACCTTTCATAATAGATCAACTTTCCAGGGGTGACATCCATCAATTAGTATATCCCTTCCATAACATGGCATGGTATAACTCAGGAGACTTATATGGCACGCTTGGCCCACTGAAGATCATGGACACTATGAGAAACAACCATAATGCATGACCGGTATTGTGGTAGTGGTCGCTGGGTGGGGTGGCAGAGCTGGTTATTAAGAAGTGGAACGGTTATTAGCAATTTTATAGGGTGGGAGCTGAGGGGTTGGCTGGGGGTGGGTGATGGGGTCCTCTTTCTTTTTATTTTTTCATTTTCTTTTTTCTTTCTTCTTTTCCTCTTTTTTTATTTTTTTATTTTTTGGGGGGGTTAAAGTTCTGCTTTACTAAGCTCACATACTTACTGATTACAGACAATGACACGTTTCCACATGGAATGCAGACAGGTCTGAGACGCACGTCTTAATGAATGGACAATTTATACTTTACAGGTTTTACATGTGGGACAAATTATGTTATACAACTGTTTGTTATTTGTGAAACTTAATAAAAATGTATTTATAAAAAAAACATGTTTTATCTCAAAGAAAGAATCAGCTGTGATCCCGTGCTATAATGTATGTATATTTTTCACTTCTTTCTGGTCCAAGAGATGTGAGATGATCACACCATGTCCCTGTACAGTCAGACACAGCCATTACACAGTACATAACAGGAACACATTTATAAGATTATCTCAGCACAGGATTTTTTTTAAACTCATGCAATTGTGGAAATTATTATTATTCAAGGATCTATTGAATAAATTGTACTTTAAGATTAACTTTCTGGGGAAAACCCTTTAACAACTGACCACAAGACCTATGTAACTTCTGCTTATAGTTATCTACCCTAATTTTAATTTGATAGGTATGGCATGCTGGTAATGGTAGTCTTAAGAGAGCTATGTATCATATCTATTACAAGGAATATTTCCTCAGCTTTTATTAGAATAATAGTCACACTCTATAATTTGACTTCCAAGTTTTATACGTCTTATCCTTACATTCCCATTCTTCATAGACATCTACCTATCATGTTTTACAATACTGTACATCATGGGTGAGTTGGACATTCAATGAATATTAATCTATAGAAATGAGACAAATGCGCAATAGGGTCTTATCTCTATTATATAGAGGTATATGTATGGCGACAAGGGCCTGCTTACCTGATCTGGTTGTGTAAACAGTATGAACGCTTAGTCAGTAGCTGCTGCTGGATCCACACATCCACGCGTCACCGCAGTCAGAAATCAGCATATAAGGACGAAGTGTCGTACGATCCGCGCTGCTACCAAAGGAAGACCAGGACAATGGATCATCTGGTTGTAACACCACGATGATCCATCTCCCAGCGGCAGAGCCTATGCTGGGAGATGGTAACTATGGTACACGTCGGGTAACTAAGCGCCGCGCGGCGCCTAGTAACCCGATGTGTACCATAGTAACCAGCGAGATCGCGGCTCCACATCGCTGGTGAGTCTGTCTGTGTGACATCTCACCAGCGATGTGAGCGATATTGTAAGCGATCGCGCGTGCATGTGATCGCTAACAATATCGCTAGCGATATCTGTGTGTGTGACGGCCGCTTGAGGAAGAAGCTCGTTGTGGCTTCGAAACGCACAGACCAAAATAAGTCATTCATACTCTATATGGATTGATCTGAGTCTATTCCTTGGTTGAACATCAGAGCAGGTTTATGCCCAATTCATCTCCTTGTACCGGCATCAAAAATAAGAAAGTTGATAATCTGTGACTAATGAAATCTTGACCATGTTCCATTATTGCTTTGTATAAAGTTACAATTGGTAGACAAATATGATCATCTTAATATGGTATGAAAGGATCTGTTGGTTATAGAATAAAACCATTTAGAAAAGTCTTGACTACATGAACAAATTATCATTTTTTAGAATATTGGTGTTGTTATTACTGAGAGTGATGAGTTCCAATTTTATATAGTGTGCACATCATTCATCTTTAGGAGTAGAACTTTTAAAGTAAATGCTTGGTTAAAATATACTTATAATATTTTACACTATTAAGTCGGTAAATACATTAATGGAAACTAAAATACTAATACCACCTGCTAAATATTAAGCATAATCATACATACATACGGTAGAAGAGTAAGAAGTAAAATACAGAAATCCTTTGATCACATACACAACAAATCTAACTATATTCCATTTATTCAAATTTTAGATAGATTTTCATATAATGAGAGAAGTTTTAACCCAAAACAAAATGATTGGCTCCATCTGTTTGCTTTTGACCGAGGTAGGGTTTTTCTTTAGCCAATTACAACCATTTCTAAACCACAAAAAGAATTTCAGCAACTTTAATCCATATTTTAAATATTATCTAGCCCGTACTAAACTGAAGCCATGTGTCTAGTATTGGCATTTTTCACCCATTTTCTGTGCATTTCCAAGTAAGATATCATAACTTATATTCTGAAGAAATATATATTTATTTTGGAAGACACATGTTGTAGGAAGCTGAAAGGTTTATATATTGTAGGTTTTATATCTACTCCTCAACTTTGAAATTGCAACACCAAAAAGGAAAAGTTCTGGAATTATGAAAATCACAGATCGATAGACACGTTTATGAAATGCAAATGATGAAACAACTGAATCAAAATCTTGAAACTTTTTTTATTTATTCAGTATAAATTATGAGCTCCATGCACAAAAATACATGCACTTACAAGCAAAGTTTGGCATTTTACCAACAAGGTTATTAAAGTTTGGCTAAGGAATGTTGTGGCGTGCCGAATGCGCTTGGACATGCTGTTGGTAGAAGCCTTTGCATTTGCCAACCAATTACATTTTAGTCAATGGGAGACAAATCTATAGATGTTGCATGCCATGGTAGCATATTTAAATCATGGAGCACAACAAAAAACAGCTGATTGTATTAAGCCTAAAATTAATTAACCCCTTCACAACCTTGGACCACAAGACTATGGCAAGCTTTAGGGATCATGCCATGTTGCCTTTGTGAAAAGGAAAAAAGTGGTCTGAAAATAAAATATTTGTTGAAAAAGTGTACATTTTCATTTTCTTAGCTCAATGTTACAAAATTCTGTGAAGCACCCGGGGGTTCAAAGAACTAACCACACACCTAGATAAAATTCTTGAGGGGTTCAGTATCCAAAATGGAAAGTTTGTTACGCTCATGGAGTGAGAATACGGGAGTGGACCCACTGAGCCATGGCAATGATCACCACCTGGAGGAGCAATCTGAATGACCACTGAGTGTTCACTAGAGCACCAGGTGGTGAGGATAGGCTTCTCTGGTAGGTAGCTATCAGGCACAGCCCCAGGGGTTCTCGATATCACAACAGCTGACTTCAGAGGTTGGCTCTTCTGGACTGAGTCTCTGCGTAGGTACAGCTGGTACAGGTACAGGGTTAGTATGCTGCAGCCATTGGTCTCCCAGCAGTGGTGATGTTGATGCCATGGCACTGGACACTACACACTTGTGGAAGGTTTCCAATGTTTAGGCATATCAGAGGCTATCCAAATGTGACATGGAATCCACTAATGATTAGAGATGAGCGATGTTCGATTCGAATAGTTCGCCAATCTCAAATTCGAGTTGATTTTGGCGCTATTCGAGTCATTCGCCGAATTCGAACAATTTGGTTCACATTCGGCGAATATCGAACATGTTCGATTTTGGTACAAAAATGCGTCAGATGCGGTCAGAAAACCGCATCTGCCGCATTTTGAGCCAAAATAAACATTACCGAACTCAAAGTGTTAAAAATAAAAAAATAATGTATGCTCACCTGTCCGCGGTCCACCGAAGCCTCCAGTATGGTCCTGTGTCTTCCAGGACCTGTGGTGACGTCAGTTCTCGTGGGAACTCCGGTCACATGACCAGAGTTCCGCGAGAACGTGACGTCACCACAGGTCCTGGAAGCACCGGACCTTGCCGGAAAGCTTAAAATAGATATTTTTATGATTCGGACCCTTTCTTTTACTTAAGCAACTCTGGATAGATAAATTCAATGCCCCCAGACCGCGAGATCCAAAACTGAGACCGATATTTCCACTGCCCCTGTATGAGGTGATATCCACTGTCTCCCAATTTTTGGTTGGCCCACAGCTTTTCTATCTTCCACTGGTATAGTCTGCAGTCACAAACTATGCTCTACCAGGCAATGGATACCATAACATTTATTGCTTGCAACCAGCTTCAACAGGCAAAACCCCCCATTAACTTGGCAGTGTCCTAATTTCTCTAAGTTGTCCCCCTGGGAAATATCCTCTCCTTCAAGCTAACTGTGCATTGGTGGAAGTATTTTCTTGAGGCCAAACCCCTCACCTGGCAATGTATGTGATACCCCATGCAGTGATGACTCTACTGGGTTTATAGTCCCCATCCATATAATTGGAGTAGTGTGTGGGAGTAAAATGACTTAAATAAAGCTCTAAGACACTAATGAAAGTAATGGACTGATTGGTAATTAGGTAAAGCAATCTCATGTCTGGCCTTATGAATACATGAGATCCAGCTGCATGTCTCTGCCTCATGGCTCAGCGGTCTGGATGAGCATGGTAAGTGTACATGTAAACTGTCTCTCCTATGGCGCCCCTCCATTAACATTTTATTGTGCACTTTAAACTTACAAGCAAGATATCTAATATGACATAACATTATGATCGACCTCTGAATTGTAAAGTGCTGAATATCTTGGCACTATATAAATAAAGATTATTATTATCTATGTAACCGGGGCTCCAGGGTGAAAAGAGTTTGCATCTCTTATTGCCATTGACTCTGCTCCATTATATACATTGGTCCAATAGTCTTTAGGCTGTGTCCATCTCTTCACAAGTGCGTTGCTTCACATTCTCATGACAAGTGTGGCGCCCTGCTCACACAGGTAACCACTGGCTCACCTATAGCATGGATGGATTTCCATAGTGGGTACACAGTATAAACAACACCTTCCACCCCAACTCAGTAGGGGGAGCTCAACTTGCTGCCCTTAGGCAAGATTCCCAATAAATACTGGTGCTGGGGGCGGAGTTAGACACAGTGTGCAGTCACTAGGGGAACTGTGAAGACATCCTGGTGGTCGGAGCTGCGCTAGGCCTGAGCCAGAGATAACTGAACAGCCACCCGTCTAGCTATTGCAGGGACCCAAGAGTGGGGTCAAAAGCGAGACATAGGAGCAACAAGGAAGTAGCAGCCTGGGGACCGAGGAGCCGTCTTGGTTCACCCCAGAAAGCACCCCGGACACCGGATTCTTAGTCTGCAGGAGAGCACCCAACCCAGCAGAGAATACCGGTGTACCGTGGAGACTTCAGTCTCTCGGGCATCTGTGCAGTCACCAACAAGGGAGCCAGGCACAGCAAGAAAATACATAACGGCGGTCCAGCGAGGGTCACCCAACACAGCACAGGTGAGAGGAGAGCAGAGGAGGTCAGCCAAGTTCCATACAGGGCCGGGGCTTCCCACAGGGGAAAAGAGACGAGGAGGCCTTATACCCACTCACTGTGGAGATCCAGAAGTGCTACCTGAACACCCGGCAGTGTACTGGACTTTTACCTGCAACTCCTCCAGTAAAAGATAAAGAAACAATCTCCGGTGTGAGTGTGTCTATTCCTCTACCCCTGACCCTGCCACTTGTAGAGACTACTCCAGCCACTGAACAGCAAGGCCCATACCCTGCATCCACCCCTAATCATATCTATATCCAGCACCACCACCATCAGTGCTGGTCTGCCCACGGGGACTCAGCTCCACCTGCAGGGAGCTGCTCCATCCAAGCTGCTATATCATCTCTCCCGGAGGTCTGAAGCGGCGTTGGTGCCCATCACCAGAATCTGCAGGAGGCGTCATGACAAACATTTATATATTTTTCCTTATCACTATTCCCTAACCCCCTTTTCAGTTAATCACCAGGGCCATGGGTCTGGGAAGGCCACCAGTGACATCCCAACTACAGCAAGGCCCAGATATCTGAGTTCCCATACAACAATGGGTGATTCAGAAGCACAATTTGGGTATCCGGATCTTAGACTTGCACTTTGTTTTGATAAAATTCTTATTAAGTCAAACGGACCAATTTTAGACTTGCTTTCTTCTTCTTAGCACACTACCTCCTAACTTCGGAAGCTATTGAGAATTGAGAAACACTGGTTAAGAAGATGACTTTACAATAATACCATAAGCTACAAAGGAAAAAAAAAATATTTACCAACACCATCATGTTTTGGAAACCTGATGTCCACTTAACAATGGAATGATTATGTCATCATGTGACAATCTTATTGTCATACTTCCAAGCAATAGAACATCAACACACATATTATAAGTATGATCATTTAAGTAAATCGATTAAATGATGTTATACATTTTTACATGTCTTTTACTTTACAGTTTAATATCAATTTGTCAAGATTTGCAAAACAACTACAGCTAGGCTCATATCAAACTAAATTCTTGCCAAACCAGTTGGCTCAGCTTTTCTTCTAATTGCATTTTAAAACTGCACCAATGGGAATTCTAACGATCTTCAGATATTTTCTTAACATAATATTAAACCTTGTACGTATAGAAATGCTTCAAAATTGTTAATTATGTCTAAAATGTCATAAATGTAATATGTGGCTGCTTTTATCCTTTGAATCAATTTAAATTTCAAAAACTCTTGCAACACAATTGTTTTATTCTAATTAAATAATTGCTGTTAGATTGAGGCGTGTACAGTAATGCAGGGAGATAATCACATCACATTTATTCATTTTCTATACTTTCTTAACAGTTTTTCGCTCGCTACAAACTAACCACAGTAAATCTTAAAGCTTTGCGTAGTTAAATGTGAGTGAAAAGAAAGACAAAATTGCCATATTTGATATTTTTTCACAATACCGTATGTACAATACATTAACCTTGATATGGTTAGAAGCATCTCAATAAGAATTCTATGAGGCCAATTCATTAGCTGGCAATAGATGTCTGGCATAAAACAATGAAATGTCACAATTTTTTGAAAAGATTATTGTGATTTTTGGGAATTTAATGACAACTACTGATAGGCAAGCATGCTTGTCACTGCATGATACTCGATACTAGAAGAAACTGATGAAACACGTGTCGGGGTTTGCACCAGGACAAAGACTATCTGACACCAAATAAGTGCCATTTATTAATGGGTGAGTGACCTTGCATTGACTTGATTGTCCCTCCATTCTATGTACTTTAGGTGCACTTTGGATATTGCAACTTGGTATACGTGTTCTCTATGTTGTACTGTATAGATACCTGTTTGTGTTGTGAAACTGTGAGTTCATGCACCTTATTCTGTTTGCCATAGTGTACCATTTGTAACTTGTTTAGGGACAACTATATATATTAGTTATCTCTGTACCCATTTCCACTATACAGACGGTGCCAGGTTGTCTGTGCCCACCTCCATGAAATACCTCTGTTCTTGATCCACATTTTTTGTATTGTTATACCAGTTTTACTCTTAATTGCTAGCATAAGAATTAAAGACAGCATTTGCAAACTTATCCATCTCTTGAATTTTTTAATTTTACTGGTATATTTAAAGATACACAGAAACTTTTTTTCTAGTGTTTGACACAATACTCGATCAAGTATCGCTGGTGGTCAATCGCCATGCTTGAATCCCCACCTCACATGTTTTGTGGCTGTTTGTCAGCTATTAATCATATGAGGATTGCCTGCCAATCATGGTAATTCAATAGCCATGTTAGCCATTGGCATTGCTTAACTTGCCGACAGCATTGCGTCATTGGGTCTATATAAGAGTCGGTGATGCCATGCTCAGCAAAGTCTACCCTGGAAACTGTGTATATAAAGGAGGAGAAAGAAAAAAACAGGTTCCAATTCTGTGCTGACCACCAACGAAGAGGGGTTGTATATAAAAGTCAGTTTTATTGAGCCTACGTGTTTCACAGCAGGACATGCTGCTTCACCAGGGCAGCAGGTTCTGCTGTGAAATGTGTAGGCTCAATAAAACAGACTTTTATAAAGAACCCCTCTTCGTGGTCAGCGCGGAATTGTAACCTGTTTTTTTCTTTCTCCTTCTTTATATATAATTTATCCTGCAACCAGGTGCACGCAGCGACCAATTTAATGAGGCGCCTACAGTTTGCTGTGACTCACACAACTACAAAAGGTGAGTTGAACTAAGTGTGGAGCATTGATTTTGCAAATCACAGCTAAGACCCTATGTGCGCTCCCTTTTCTCCTTTCTTACTGGAAACTGTAGGGAGAGCTTTTGGAGACTGGATAGTGTATTAGAGTGAATTTTGCCTTACAGTTCTTGCTGCTGCAATGTAAAAAATATATATTCTATCCTCTAATAATAACACTGTAGCTGTATGCGACGGTCACAAGGGCTATGGTTACTCGACCATCCGGGATCCGTCAGGGGGATGTCACTGTGGCAATCCCGGTATTCGTTGTCTTGACCGAGCATGAAAAAGGGTTATTTACAGGGGGAAAAAAGTCTATTCTGACACTATCCGTGGATTCTGATCAGAATAACCAGCGCTGGTTGTATTGACCCCGGGAAATAAATGTTGTTGCAGCTAGGTGTATCACTCCCCACGGATGAAGTGGGTTCCCAGAGTTTGGTATAGATGAAGTGTGGATGATGGTGACAACCCAACCAGGCACTGTGCTCTCTCAGTGTGCAGCTTGGCCAGCCCTCAGATAGTCCAGGTCCACTGTACTGAGACACCATTCATAAGCCTTTCTGTGCTGCTCTTTCTCTCTGTGCTATTTTTCTCTCCTTCCTTCTCCAGCATCTTTGTGCTACAAATCCCAAGGCAGGCAACTGTGGGCCCTGCTGAGCCATGGCCTGCCACGTCCTCTTGACCCTCTGTGAGGGTACATGGTGTTGGCCACTGCACTTGCAGTCTAGTAGCCTCTGGTTTCCTGGCTTGATCATACAGTTGCTAAAAAGACTGCCAGCGACACCTCCATATGTGAAAGGTGCTAGCCAGAAAAAGACATCAACAAGAAAGGATATTGACTGCATAATGCCGATATCCTTTTTTATGTTGATCATACAGTATCTCACCAGATTGGGGCCAGTCCCCTCATGCAGCTAGTTCCTCTGCCATGACCTGGAAGTTTGCTGTAGATTTGGGGTTCTCTGAACTGGGGTTTTCCCAGCCGACCTACCCACTGGTCCTGTTAGGCCCCAGCTCTAGTGACCCCTAGATCTCCATCTTGCTGCTCCTTCTTCCTCTTACTACTCCAACTTACTTCCTTCCTTCCTCTCACCTCCTAAACCGACTCCTTCCTCCAATCAGTAAATGGGGTCTGCCCTCAAGAGGGGTTTTTCCGCCCTTAATCTCTCTGGTCTGGAGTTATGATATGTGTTGGGTGTGTGGTTTTGTGTCTCAGCTTTGTGTCTCCATCTTACCTGAGAACAATGGTGCCACACCTGTGGATTAGGTGCAGTACCGCTGCAGCGACCAAGACACAGGGAACCACACATATAGTGTATGGAGAGCTGCTGGAGAAGGGATAGGGTATTATAGTGATTATTGCCACTCAGTTCTTGCTTCTGCAACGTAAACATCTATTCTATTCTCTTATAATACCAGTTTTAGCACCTTGTAGTGTAGGGAGAACGACTCAAGAAGGGAAAGTGTACTAGTTTAACATTAAAGGTATATTGGCAGAGCTTAGAGCCTCACATTCTTTGCAGATGGAACATAAAACCCAAAGTTCTTTTGAGGGCTACATCAATTTTATACTATTCTCTTGTATTCTCTATTAATACTGCTCTTAACTACATTTAGATTTGGGTAAGTTTCTGGAGAAGAGAAAGTATATTTGTTTAGCTTTAGCGGTCTATAGGAAGGTATTTGTGCTTTCCAGTACTTGCTGCTGCAACGTAAAACCAAAAGTCCCTTGTCAAGCATATATCTATTCTATTCTATACCCTAATAATATCACTATTAGGTGAATGTAGTGTAGGGAGAGCAGTTGGAGAAAGGAAAGTGTATTAGTTTTGCTTTAACGGCATATAGGCAGGATTTAGAGCCTTACAGTCCTTGCTGCTGCAATGTAAAACCTAAAGTCCATATAAGGGCTACATCTATTAATCCATTTCTTTTAGCTGCATACCTAATCTAATATGTGCAAGGCGTGTGCTAAGGGATGGGGAAGTGGACGTGCTGCTGATGGTGCATTCAAAGGCCAAGGCTGTGGCCCAGGTGAAACTATGCCTACTACGGGAGCAGAACCAACACACTCATGTATGAAACCTATCTTCATGTCTCACTTTTTATGGGCACTAGAAACTACTCTTGAAGCCAAATCAGTCCAAATAGATTGTTAGTTGGATGGCAGCTAATGCTTTCCGTGTGTTTCTTAGCACCATCCTGTCTTAAACACAGTTAAGTCTCACTAACCATGAATCTGGACCATATAAACCTCACCCTGATCCTCCATCCTCCTAACCTAGCGAGTCCCAGGAGGCAAGTAATCCAACACTAGGACACACCAAAGCACTCTTTTTATTTACATTTATTGATTCTGGCTTCACATCCTGCATGTTTCAAAAGGGACATGAAGAGATTGTGTGTGGTGATGCACAAATATTTGAGCAGCCAAGAAAAGAAGAAGATGACTGGGGAAGGGCAATTACTGTCTCAAGAGGTGGAAGAAGATGAGACACAGTTGCCAAAAAGTCACATTGTTAAATCAACAAATCAGAAGTGGAAACAAAGTACGTAAGTCAAAAATGAGATGGTAGATGATGAAGCCACTGACCCAACCCATATAGAACACCTTTCAAAATACACAAGGCCGGTGGCATGGGACGAGGAACTGGACGTGATGGTGATGGTGCATGCAGAGACAAAGGCCATTGGCAAACTAGAATTGTGCCACAACAAACACCCACATCTTCTCACCTGGAAAAAACAGGACGTAGTGCTGGTTATCCATGCTGCTGTAAGGAAGAACCAGGACCCAAGAAGTCTGGTGCAATGGTGTTTCTTTATTCTGATGCATCTCAGAGCAACATCTGCTCCTTCCTCAAGGATCATTCTTTTTATCAGCACGGATAAACAGCGTTTCTTCCTGTTTTTCCCAGTTGTATGCCACGGTGCCTGTGGGAGTGTGGATCCAGCAACAGCTGTATGAGCGCAAATGCTAGTTGTGGGTTCACACAACCTGATCAGGTGAGCAAATTTCAATGGGCAATGGCCCCTCTCTGTCACGAGATAAGACTCTATGTGCTCTTTTGTCTCTCATTTCTAGACATCTTCTGGCCCAACCTTCCTGTCCCAATTCCTAGGGGACCGCAGCACAACACTATTAAATACAGAGCAGTGTCAACAGGTTTTTAGTTGGATAGCAGATAATGCTTCAAGCCAGTTTGCCACCACCACAAGCATCCTGTCTTCAACATGGTCAAGTCTCAGTAGCCGTGAATCTGGACCGCATATTCCTCACCCTGGTGCTCCTTCCTCCCACCATGCCGAGTATCTGGACAAAAATGATCCCACACTTGGACCCTCTGAAGAGCTTTCACTTTTCCATTCATAGATTCGGGCCTCTCGCTCACTCCACTTGAAGTGGAGCATGAGGAGATCATATGTAGCGATGCCCAAATATTTGAGCAGCCACGGTCACATGAAGGCAATGGTGGGAAGCTGTCACAAGGGGTGGATGATGATGAGACACGTCCTAAATGTGTGCGCATGTGCTGTGGGTCTCAGCTTCACCATCCAGGAACCTAGAAAAAGAGGGACACTACTCTCCCGCTAATGGAGGAGTGCCGTATCCTCGGTGGCATTCTGACCAGTGGGGTGCCACCCACACATGGCTATACAGTTCCTGATTTTAGCTATTTGCTCTAGTCCGCCTCCTCCTCATCCTCCACCACGATATATCACCAGGGTGACCATGGTCCATGATGCAACACCCACATAATATTTTTAAAGGATGTTTATGATGCCCGTAACCCAAAAAAAAGTTAGACAGTAAATTCATGTATACCCCACAGGGGTAAATGTTTCAGTCCATACTTAGTGCATGGGCATTACAAGTATAGGAGACCCGAGCCTTTGTAATAGGAACATTGTTTTAATGAAGCCCTCCTCCCCGTCTCTTAAAAGGGGCATTGGAGTGCCTCCCAATTTTTGCCAGCCTGCATGGAAGACCCACTTACTAATAATGGGAATATTATTTAATGAGGCCTCCCTCCACCTGTCTTCAAAAGGGCATCGGAGTACCTCCCAATTTTTGGCACTTGTGGCAGGGGAGGTAAGCACCCCAAAGGCGTATTGTGCAAGCTCAGGCCATCTGTTCATTTTAACAGCCTAGAAATTAGATTATTCAGAACCATCAGTTAGCACTGCTAGACGGATGTGACCCGCCCCAGGGGTCGTGCGGTACCCAGTCCTGGTTGTTGCAGTTCACCGGGGATGTCATGGGGCCTGTTGCCCGGTCCCATGGTCCTGGTGGTCGCTGAAAAGGGAGCAGTCAATAAAACTAATTAAAATGGTGTTTTGTGATGCCACCTACAGTTCCGGTAATGTTACTGGCGCTTCGGGACAAGCCTCCGGGGTGATGGTGGAGCAGCAAGATGATTACGCTCCCCGTACGTGGAGCAGAATCCCTGGGGCAGTGATGGAAATTAGGAATTTCAGGATGGTCTTTTATTTACACAGGGACACAGCTACACCAGGCCATGTCACTTGTTCTTCTCATGCTGCGTTCGACGGCTCATCAGGTGGAGATAGAAAAGGATGCCACACAGTCTTTTTACTCTGTACAAGTTTACTGGCAGTTCTTCAAAAACACAATCTTTTCAGGTCTGCCTGGCCTAGGTAGTCGCTGGAAATTACGATGCCGCACTCGGTTGTGTGTCTGCCGTTCCTTTCCAGTCCCTTCCTGCGCTCTCTCCTGTCTCCCTCAGTGCTCCCACAGGCAGAGTCTGAAGCCAGCTCCCACGGATCCTCTCTATCTGAGCGATGTCTCTCCAAGTCCTCGGGACCCTATATGGTGCCTTTCTCTGGATGCGACGGGGGTCGGCCACGACTTCCTAAAGAAGGTCTGGCGGCTCAGGTATGATCACCCGCACCGCTCTCGGAGCCGGTCCTCCGTTCCGGGACTGAACCCCTCCGGTCGTTAGTTGTACCGGGTCCGGATTTGGGTGCACCGCAACACCTGGTGCCCATAGGATCCCTTTCTGTCCTGACAGCTTCTCCACCATCCCGCACTCCTCACTCCCCAGTGGAGCTCTGTGCTGACTGACCTCACTCTCATCCCACCCACACACTTTTCTACCCTGGCACACCTCCCATGGGTCTGGGCCCTCCATACAGCAGGTCCACCCACGGTCTCCTACCTATGGTGGGGATGGATGTGTGTCATGAGGGACCCTTATGCAGCATTCCAATTTCTCAGCCACAGGAATACTACACATTATTTTATGGGTGCAGAACCCCTCCGTGACGTCCAGACCAGTGGGGAGCCACATTCCCCCTTGGTTAAACTCACTTGTCCGCCAGTGACCCGACCAGGTACAGATTAATTTTTTTTTTTCATTTTTATTAACATGACACAGGTGGCAGTCCTCAGAATCTGTTCCTTACCAACAGGTTTTCCTGCTCCCGGGCCCACCACCTCTTACGACGGTGCTGTCTTTCCACCTGGTCGGCCAGGATCCGCTGTTGAGCAAAGTCAGGCTGCTCTGGGGCCGAAACTGGAGCATGGTCCTGTGCTCCGGTCATGGCAGCGGAACCGATCCGGCTGACCAGCCGGTGCTGGAGACGATCCCACCACAGAGTGCGGGGCCCAGATGCCCCGGCTTCCTCATTGCTGTCAGCCTCGTTCTCAGGTTCTTCCTCCATGGAGTCCAGCTGGTTGGATGGCTCCACAATCACGGCCTCCACCACCACTTTGAACTTTCCCGCGGGACCCTCTAGGATATCCTCCTTGGGCTTGGCTAGCTCTGATATGGTCACATCATCATGGGCAGGTACTTCTGGGACCTCTGGCTTGGTGTGGAGCCCGGATGCCCCGACTTCCTAATCAAGGACGGGTTGCAGGTTTCACGGCTGGCCACTGCTGGCAACCTTGGGTTCACCCATGGCATGGTCGCTCACCCTCGGTTCCAGCTCTAGGACGCTGGACTTCCTCTGTGCAGCCCGCCAGGACAACTCAGTACAGACATGTGCGCTTCAGCGCCTAAAGATCCAGTCCAAGGTCTCATTGAACAAGTCTCCTATGGGAGAACGCATCGGGGACAGGAGTGAGGATGCACCTTGCTCCATGGTGCCATGGCTGCTCACTTCTTCCACCTCATGGGCCGGGTTTTTGTAGCTGTTTGTCACCATTTTCACAGACCCGTGAACCACACCTGTGCCTCACCTTTGTCGTCTCTCTACTGCCACGCCCTTCCTGCTGCTATTTGTAGTTTACGACAGGAGTACTTTAATCTCTGGCTCACCCCCTTGGTTTTCCAGTGGCAATTGGGATGGGCATGCAGTTTTGCTCCTCTGGCAAAGCCCTCCCTTGATGAGGGGCCGAGGCATGCCCCCGGGTCTGCACATTTTGTTAAGCCTCTGACCCCACCATCTTGTCTTTTCAAACACAGTTCAAGGTGCATAGTACCTGATTTTACCGGGCATGGGATCCTGTTCGTGATGCCAAAAAGCTGACCCACCCCAGGGCCGTGGGGTGCCCGGTCACGGGCATTGCAGTTCACTGGGGATGTCACAGGGCCTGTTGCTTGTTCCCGTGGCCCTGCTGGTTGCTGAAGAGGGAACAGTCAATAAAACTAATTAAAATGGTGTTTCGTGTTGCCACCTACAGTTACGGTAATGTTACCGCCACTGCCGGACAGACCTCCGGGGTGATGGTGGAACAGCAAGATGGTTACTCTCCCCATAGGTGGAGCATGATCCCCAGGGCAGTGATGGAAATTAGGAATTGCAGGACGGTCTTTTATTTACACAGGGAAGCAGCTACACCAGGCCTTGTCACTTGTTCTTCTCATGCTGCGGTCAGCGGCTCCTCAGGTGGAGATAGAAAACGACGCCACACAGTCTTTTTACTCTGTACAAGTTTACTGGCAGTTCCTCAAAAACACAGTCTTTTCGGGTCTACCTGGCCTGGGTAGTCGCTGGAAATTAAGATGCCGCACTCAGGACCCTCGGTGGTGTGCCTGCCATTCCTGTCTGATCCCTTCCTGCGCTCTCTCCTATCTCCCTCAGTGCTCACACACGCAGAGCCTGAAGCCAACTCCCATGGATCCTCTCTATCTGAGTGATTTCTCTCCGAGTCCTCGGGACCCTATACGGTGCCTTTTTCTGGATGCGCCGGGAGTCGGCCACGACTTCCTAAAGAAGGTTTGGTGGCTCGGGGGTGAACACCCGCACCACTCTCAGAGAACCCCTCTGGTTGTTAGCCATTCCGGGTACGGATTCGGGTGCACCGCAACACCTGGTGCCCCTAGGGTCCCTTTCTGTCTTGACGGCTTCTCCGCCGTCCCGCACTCCTCACTCCCCAGTGGAGCTCTGTGCTCACTGACCTCACTCTCTTCCCACCCACACACTTTTCTACCCTGTCACTGTGGAGCCCACTGGGACGGGGGTACTCAGTGCCGGACCGGGGTACTGCTGGGGAATGTCACAGCGGTCCTGGTCCGGACCGTGTCCCGGGCCCGCACAATAAAATGGGGGTTATTTACAGGGGATTTGTCACTCGTGACGCCACCCACTATATGCGGCCAGTAATGGGGCCGCCGCTGCTGCAGAACCTCCAGCGATGATGGGATAGCAGCTTGGATAGAATAGTTCCTGTGAGCAGAACTGGGTTCCCCGGGGCAGTGGTAGAAGCAGTAGTTAAAGTCTGTGAAGATAGTTATTGATGCTGCAGGAGAGTCGGGGTAGCAGTAGAGATGATGAGAGTAGAGGCAATGGCAGTATATGAGGGCAAGTGGGGCTTCAGCATAAGGATCACACACTCACAGTTTCCGTTGTTTTCCAAGTCTTTACTTGTAGATGGTATTACACAGTATTGTCCACGGAGTCTGTACCGGGTTGCTCCCACCCTGACCGGGTCCTTGGCTTCCTATTTAAGCGCTGTGTGTGGCCCTGCTGCTGCTTGTAGCTGAACTGCTGGCCCTGTCTCTGCTCACGGGTACCAGTCTGCTGGGCAACTTGAGTCCTCTGTGTCACTGACCCCTCTGTGTTGCTTTGCTATGGTACAGTGAAGATGGTGGACCTTCACTATGCCGGTGTTTACTGTCCTGTCTGTCTCAGGCACAGCCTCGGATCCGGTATCCGTCATAAGCACCTCTCCGGGGTTAAGTTTTTGGGGTAACTCTTTATCCCGAGTATGTTCCTCTGTCTCCTTTCTTCAGACCTCTCAGGACCTCCACCTCTACTTGACTCTGCTCCTGCTCCAGACTCATCTCTGACTCTGACTGAACTGTCACTCCTGCTCTGAGGTAAAAACATTAGCTCCTCCCACTAGTGCAGGTGCCACCTAAACTCCTCCCACTTTCTAGTGTAGTGTTGTGTGGGGAGTAAACCTGTGTTGATGTTTCTGTGGCACATTAACCCTTGGGGTGCCACATTCCCCTTAAAGACAGTACTCCGGGACTGTGGAACAATAAAGAACAAACAATTAATACAATTAATATTTACAAAGACTTAAAAGTAAAAATCACAAAAATCACTGAACTTCAAAAACAGTCCAAAAATTCAAAAAGCAGTCCTTCCGGGGGTTTAGTCTTTTGTCACCGGGCTGATGAATGTATACAAGAAAGTTTATACCACAACCAGTCCGTGGTAGTATGGTCCATAAAAATAAAATAAAAGGAAAAAGTTTGAAGAATATGCAAGAAGTTCATACAGGATAGTCTCTGTAGGTACTGGGCTTTTTTAACGTTGCATTAACTATGTACATTTGTTTACCGGGTTCAATTTTATATTTACACAAACATATTTATATTTTACAGTTAACTTGACCTTTTAATCCCTGTACCTAGCTGGTAACTGACCTCTGGTACTACGCTCGGATCTGCGTAAAACGGGTATACTACTTGCATGTAGCCTATTGGTGCTGGTAGGCATGTACCTATTTGTAGTGTTTGGTACTATGTTAGATGAAGATCTGACTGTAGGACTGGCAAGCTCACTGGGACCAGGAATTGATTCTTCCTCTACAGGTTCTACTTCCAGTTCTTCAGGTCTTGGGACTTCTTCAGGTGACACGGGTTCTGGTAACATAGGTTCTGGTGTTGGTTCCACCATTGAAGGGAATGCAATCATTGGTACGACAACTGCTCCATGGTAATTTGGCCATGTTTTAGGGAAATCTCCTAGTACCGTGTGGAATACTTCTTCTATTTCCTTAGTAGGTTGGACCTGTACGGGTTCTACGACTTCAGGTGTCTTCAGTGTTTCAGGACACAATTTTAGCTGATCACGAGATACGACTTGTGAAGTTTTTCCTTCATCTTTGCTTATCAAACAGGTTTTAACATTGTCTAGGTTAGATGGTAAGACTGTGTATGGGACGGTTTCCCACTGATTATCCAGTTTGTCAGTGCGTCTCTTTCTCTTGAGAACTTGATCACCTTCTTTGTAATGGCATTGCTTGAGCATGTTTGTTAAAAGTTTTCTCTTGTCTTGCTCTTGCTTGCTGAAGATTTCTGTCTACACATTCTTGAACTTGTTGATACTGTTTCTGACGTTTGATATCCCAATCTGTTTCTTCTTCTACTTCTGTATCTGGTTTTATGATTCCCATTTCTACATCAATTGGTAATTTACCGGGTCTTGCACGCATAAGGTAGGCTGGAGTGCAGTTTGTAGAACTCACGGGGACATGGTTGTATAAGTCTACCAAATCAGGTAATTTATCTGGCCATTGGTTTCTTTCTGATTCTGGTATGGTCTTTAACAGTTCAATTACAATATGATTCATTTTCTCGCATAAACCATTTGTTTGAGGATGATACGTTGTTGTGCGAATCTTCTTACAACCGTACATATTGCAGAACTCCTTGACTAATTCTGATTCAAAAGCTGGCCCTTGGTCTGCAAGGACTTGTTCTGGGTAACCATGTGGTCTACAGAAATGTGTCTGGAATGCTTTTGCTGCCGTCTTCGCTGTCAGATCTTTGACTGGTATCACCACTAAGAAGCGTGAGTAATGGTCCACGATGGTTAAGGCATAGACATAGCCTGACCGGCTTGGTGACAACTTGACGTGGTCTAATGCGACTAGCTCGAGTGGCTGCTTGGTTATTATTGGTTGAATCGGAGCTTTCTGTGGATCTTTCCTTCTGAGGTTGCATACGGCACATCTTCTGCACCATAGTTCAATGGATTTTGTCATGCCAACCCAATAAAATCTTTGTCTCAGGATCGCTTCTAACTTCTTCCATCCAAAATGACCTGCACCGTCATGATAAGCTTCTAAGACCATTTGAGTGGCTCTCTTGGGCACGATTATCTGCCAGACTAGCTCATGCGTTTTAGGATTGGTATACGTTCTGCAGAACTTCCCTTGATGCAGGAACAACTTGCCTCTATCTTTCCATAACTGTATAGCGTCAGCTGGGGCGTTCTGATCAGGGTGTGCGCGTTGTTGCGTAAGCAGTTCTTTCACTAGCTTCACAGCTGGATCATTATCTTGGGCTTCGGCCCATCCGTAGTGTCTTAACGGGTTAAGATTTACTTCCTGCTCTCTTTGGTAGGCGCCGGGTTGATAATCTTGTACCTTTGAACGATGAAAGGCCGGTAGTTCAATCTCTTCCAACTCTTCCGGTTCCTCTTCCACGTCTTTCAGGTGCGGCATCCGTGACAAGGCATCTGCGTTCCCGTTCTTGCGACCTGCTCTGTATTTGATGACAAAGTTGTAATTAGATAGCCGAGCTATCCATCGCTGCTCTAGAGCTCCTAGTTTCGCTGTACCCAGGTGAGTCAACAGGTTGTTATCCGTGTAGATGGTGAATTCTGCACCTGCCAAGTAATGTTTAAAACGTTCAGTCACAGCCCAAACTACTGCCAGTAGCTCTAACTTGAAGGAGCTGTAGTTCTCGGGATTTCTTTCTGTAGGCCGGAGCTTCCTACTTGCAAAGGCAATAACTCTTTCTTTGCCTCCTTGCATCTGTGATAATACTGCTCCCAGTCCAACGTTGCTGGCATCCGTGTATAGAATGAAGGGTTGATGGTAATCAGGGTATGCCAGGATCTCTTCTCCCGTCAGTGCACTTTTCAGCTTATTGAAGGAATCTTCTCTTTCCTCATCCCACCATGTCAGGAAATCACAGGATGAAGTCTTCTTTGATCGTCCTACTAGAATGTCTTGCAGAGGAGCTGCTAGCTTCGTGAATCCTCTGATAAATCTCCTATAATAGCCTACCAGGCCCAGGAATTGCCTCACTTCCTTCACGTTTGTAGGTCTTGGCCAATCCCTTATCACTGTGACTTTATCAGGATCCGGTGCTACTCCCTCTGAACTCCCGACGTGCCCCAGGTATTGTACCTTTGGTTTGAGAAGGTGACACTTGGATGGCTTGATCTTCATGCCATATTTCGATAGGGCTTCGAACACTTCTGCCAGATCTTGTAGGTGTTGCTCATATGTCTTGGAATAGACTATGACGTCATCTAAGTATAGAAGGACAGTTTCAAAGTTCTTGTGTCCTAAGCAGCTCTCCATCAGACGTTGGAAGGTCCCGGGTGCGTTGCAGAGTCCGAACGGCATTCAATTAAACTCACAGAGGTCCATCGGCTTAGTAGGAGCTGTCTTCTCCTTGTCGGCCTCAGCCACAGGAACCTGCCAGTACCCACTAGTCAGATCAAGGGTGGAAAAGTAGTTAGCAGATTTTAGTGCAGCTAATGACTCCTCAATCCTAGGTAATGGGTATGCGTCCTTATGTGTGATGTGATTAATCTGCCGGTAATCTACGCACATTCTCATGGTTCCGTCCTTCTATTTAACTAACACTAGAGGTGCTGCCCAGGGGCTACAACTGTCTCTTATTACCCCTGCAGATTTCATCTCTCTGAGCATATCTTTGGTGGTTTGGTAGTGAGCTGGTGGTAAAGGTCTATACCTCTCTTTTATAGGCTGATGGTTACCTGTGGGTATAGTGTGCTCTACCCCTTTGATTTGCCCAAAGTCTAACTGGTGTTTACTGAATATTTGTTCATATTCCTTCACTACCCGGTATACTCCATGCTTGTGACGGGGAGGTGTAGAACTTGTACATACATGCAACTTTTGGCACCAATCCTCCAGCTTCTCCTCTGAGCCATTGTCATCCACCTGACATGACGGGTTCAAGGGCTCGGCAGCTGTGATGTTATTGTTGTTAACCGTGTACAACTTAGCCATGGTAGCATACTTAGGTAATGTGACCTCATCTTCTCCGCAGTTTAATAGGCGTAATGGCACTCTTCCCCTGTGTACGTCAACTACTCCTCTCGCTGTGAGTATGGTGGGTCTGCTATCTGAGTACACGGGTTCTACCAGGGCCTGATAGTCTCGCCCTTTAATGCCTATTGCGGCTCTACACCAGACCAACATTTCAGTTTTGGGAGGAATTACAATGGGTATTGGATCACTTACTCGTACACTGCGGATCTCACCTCCGGAGATTTCTACCTGTTGCTTCAACATCAGAGCTTTGATCTCTTTGTGCAGAAGCCTCTGTTGTCCAGTTCCTGCAGTCTCGGCGATTTGCTGCAAAACACTTAACACTTCGGAAAAACATTTCTCAATTACATTCATTCCTATCAGCATCACGGGTTCAAGTTCTCGCCGGTTAACATCGATGATTATAACACCCTGGTTCTGCAATTCTACCTTCCCAACCTGAATATTCATCTCTATAAATCCGACCTTTGGTATTAACTGTCCATTATTAGCCCATACCTCAAAGTTAAAGTCATCTGGCGCATTAGTAATGTCTGAATCAGCCCAGTACCTTTTATAAAGAACATGTGGGATTGATGTTATCTGAGACCCGGTATCCAGCAAGGCACTAAAGGGAATGCCATCCAACGCAATAGGGATCACCGGTTTTCCTCCCACGAATCTGTCATACCAGGCTGAGGGGCCTTGAGTGTTCATTCCTGGGGAGCAGCCCGCCTGCCCAGGGAATCATCGTTTAAAGGACACTCACGAGCAAGATGGCCTGGTTTCTGGCAACGGCGGCAAATGGGCTGTCCATCCGGTTGATAGCGATCGCTGGGTCGTCCTCTTGCTGCTGGGTATCTTCTGGGCCTCATCCACGGAACATCCTCTTTGCTGGTCGCCAACTCGATCTTGGGTGCAGGCTTTGACTCTCGCAGTTCCTTGATGACCTTGGCCATGGAGATCACGGTGTCTGTCAGGGCATCTAGCTTTTGATTGATTGCGGAATTAGAAATCAGTTCTCCACTCTCAGCAGCAGTTGCTGACATGGCAGATGTCGCTGACGCTGCCAGTTGCTGAGGTGTTGCTACAGTGTCTGGGACAGTTGGTAGCTCCCGTGGCTCTTCCAGACGCTGCAAACGGATAGCTCTAACTTTCAGCTCAGTAAATGTCATGTCAGGGTTCTGCAGCAGTATTATGCTTAACTGTCCTCGGTGGGAAGGGGAATAGAGGTCCTCTATAAATTGGTCAAATAGCATTTTATCAGCTCCCGGGGCTAATGCAGGTTCTGCCAGCTTAAGGGCTCTGAGTGCTTCCTGCAGGTTCAAGGCAAAGTCTCTGGCACTCTGTTTAGGTTTCTGGTGGCATGCAAAGAACCTCATCTTAGACCGGGTATCAGCAGCGGATTCAAACGTTGCTTTCAGTCTAGCTGCTAGATGCTCTACAGTGTCCTTATCTGTGTCCAGCCAGGACGCAACCTCACGCCGTGCATTGCCCGTTAACTGTCCCATTATCATTCCTACACGCTGGGCTTCAGTGAGGGGGTACATCACATAATATTCCTTTATCTTTAGCATAAAGTCAGTTAGTGTATTGGGCTCACCGGAGTACTGGGGCAGCCACATTGCCCCTGGAGTATACGGCATCAGGAATGGCATTATGGATGCTGTTCCTTGCGCCGCTGCACCGCCGGGAACTATCGCTGGGTCCGGCGCTGCTCCACCGCCTTGTGCACCAGGCTGCGACATCTTGGGCCCCCTTAGTTAATATCCGCCCTCCGTCTTCCGCTTCCGTCCGGATGTCTAACGAAGGTTCCGCTGAGCACCAGGGATTCTCTCCCCTTCCGGATGACGTCAGAGCGGTGAGCGGTTTTTCTTCCAGCGCGTCGCGCGCTCTGCAATGGCGGATTCTCCCAGCAATAGCGGCAGATTTAAAACAGTCACTAATCACGGCACACTATGCCCGGTACCGGGCATGGTAGATCCTGTTTGTGACGCCAGGTTGTGGAGCCCACTGGGACGGGGGTACTCGGTGCCGGACCGGGGTACTGCTGGGGAATGTCACGGCGGTCCTGGTCCGGACCGTGTCCCGGGCCCGCACAATAAAATGGGGTTATTTACAGGGGATTTGTCACTCGTGACGCCACCCACTATATGCGGCCAGTAATGGGGCCGCCGCTGCTGCAGAACCTCCGGGGATGATGGGATAGCAGCTTGGATAGAATTGTTCCTGTGGGCAGAACTGGGTTCCCCGGGGCAGTGGTAGAAGTAGTAGTTAAAGTCTGTGAAGATAGTTATTGATGCTGCAGGAGAGTAGGGATAGCAGTAGAGATGATGAGAGTAGAGGCAATGGCAGTATATGAGGGCAAGTGGGGCTTCAGCATAAGGATCACACACTCACAGTTTCCGTTGTTTTCCAAGTCTTTACTTGTAGATGGTATTACACAGTATTGTCCACGGAGTCTGTACCGGGTTGCTCTCACCCTGACCGGGTCCTTGGCTTCCTACTTAAGCGCTGTGTGTGGCCCTGCTGCTGCTTGTAGCTGAACTGCTGGCCCTGTCTCTGCTCACGGGTACCAATCTGCTGGGCAACTTGAGTCCTCTGTGTCACTGACCCCTCCGTGTTGCTTTGCTATGGTACAGTGAAGATGGTGGACCTTCACTATGCCGGTGTTTACTGTCCTGTCTGTCTCAGGCACAGCCTCGGATCCAGTATCCGTCATAAGCGCCTCTCCGGGGTTACGTCTTTGGGATAACTCTTTATCCCGGGTATGTTCCTCTGTCTCCTTTCCTCGGACCTCTCAGGACCTCCACCTCTACTTGACTCTGCTCCTGCTCCAGACTCATCTCTGACTCTGACTGAACTAACTGTCACACCTGCTCTGAGGTAAAACCATTAGCTCCTCCCACTAGTGCAGGTGCCACCTAAACTCCTCCCACTTTCTAGTGTAGTGTTGTGTGGGGAGTAAACCTGTGTTGATGTTTCTGTGGCACATTAACCCTTGGGGTGCCACATCACTCCTTCCATGGGACTAGGTCCTCCCTACAGCGGGTCCACCCACGGTCTACTACCTAGGGTGTGTGTGAATGTGTGTCATGAGGGACCTTTATGCAGCATCCCAATTCCTCAGCCACAGGAATAATACACACTCTTTTATGGGTGCAGTACCCCTCCATGGCGTCCCGACGAGTGGAGCGCCACATATGAACATGTACTCTTCCACCATGTTAGATAAATGCTGTCTCCTGGCAATACTTACCCATGGCTGGAAAGTTTGGGACATGATAGCTGTCGGGCCAGGAATCCAATCTATGAGCCCTGTGTGAGTGACAGGCCTGATTAAGGTGTCAATGTTCTATGTTCCTCTTGCTTCTCTTCCTCCTGTGCCATTGCCTGCCAACAGTACACTAACGCTGATGAAGGCACCATCAGCACTAGCTATATTGGTAGAGTTTTCAAAGCAACACAACACGACACCCAGGTCCTGCATGGAGGCCCACTCGTTGGTAGTAAAGTAGTGTTCTTCTGCAGAGTGACTTTGCATTGCCATATTCAGCAAATGCGCCAGGCAAGGAACATGTGTCAAGCTTCCTAGGTCATGAGCTGCAACAAGATTTTGATCACTATCGCTCACCACCAGGTCAGGCTTCAGATTCGCTGGCTTCAGCCAGTCATCTGTTAGTTTTATTAAAGCCATCCAAAACTCCTGTGCGATGTGAGCTTTGTCTCCTAGTTTAAGAACAGCCTGCTGTCAGCTGGTGGTACAGGTCTTAATGTGACTGGATAAGGAAGTGGTGGATGAAGTAAAGTAAGAGGAGGATGCCTTGTGTTTGCAACCCAGACCCAGCTGCCACTATGTTTACGTAGTGTGTAGTTAGAGAGATATAAAGCCCCTGCCTGTGGTACACATATCTGTAGTTAGGTGGACATTTCCACTGATGGCGTTGGGGACTAAACAATT
The DNA here is from genome assembly GCA_033576535.1 of Allobates femoralis. NCBI lineage: Eukaryota > Metazoa > Chordata > Amphibia > Anura > Aromobatidae > Allobates > Allobates femoralis. The sequence continues at coordinate 213,642,245 of JARQOC010000005.1, forward strand.
GATTTGATCAGCCACATTTGTGCACAGGGCAGGCATTCACCCCTGGAAAAATAGCGTCAGCTGGGAACAACATACTGCAATACAGCCATAGACATCATTATTTGAAATCTGTCCATTTTTACCAGCCTGAATGCCAGCATTTAAAAGGCAAGCATTTTTTAAATGCTTTCAATAAGGGCAATGGATGCTGGGTGGGTAGGAAACCTTTTTTTATCAAGAGTTCAGAGGATGAAGACCTGCAGACTTCCATAGGATGGTGTGGATATAGTAGGGGTCGTGTGGTGTGGCTGGCACATCACATGCTTGCAGGGGGCAGGTGGCTCTGGTGATCGTGAGCTGGAGGAAAAGGCTAACACCACAGCAGAAGAGGGAGTTCTTTCTGGATTTCTCTGGAAACTAGTCCACTGCAGCTTGTGCTTGGAAGTGAGATGTCACATCATGCAAGTGGTGCACAGGTTCAAAAGATTTTTCCCTCGCTTCAGGTTCTGATGGTACAGCATACAAACCACCCTTCTCTTGTTAACAGCACATTCCAAAAAGAAATGACATGCCAGGGTGCTCTTTTGAGCTTTATTTGGTGGGAGCTTTTCCCTCATGCGGTGGGTATAGCTTTTTCTTGGCTTTTCCCACATGGTTCCCTTTTGCTCTGGTGCAGTTTGGTCTGTATGAGCACCTCCTCTTTATCTGAATTGCACATAGTATTGCCTTTACTCCAGGAGGGGTCAAGCCTATTGTCATCTATCATACCTCCACACACTTCTCACCCCTGTCACCCTTGCCAGTCTACACACTGATGAAAGTCGCAGCAGTTGACAGCTGTGTTTTGTCATCCTCTGAGATGGGGTGCAGTGGTCTACAGAAAGTGTGCCATGTGAATGGGTCATGGAACACCAGCCAGCAGAATCGTCAAAAAGCATAAGTGATTGCTGCATGGTTTATGGCTCACACTGCTTGGCTGATATTATTGGGGTTGAAGTAGAAGAAAGATAACCATGGACCTCAGATGCCAATTGTGCGCTTTCAGCTGTGGATCAGGATCAGGTGGAAGACAACGCAAAGGAATTGGAGGCACTGTTTGCCATATAATCTAAAATTGCATCAACATGTTCTGGCCTCACCATTCGTGCAGCGGTACTTGGGCATATAGAATGATGAAGAACAGCTTGTGGCCTACATGCACCAGAGGAAGGTGCTTCATTTTGGCTCATACAATACCATGTCCTCTCTCAGAAGCAGCTTCACCAACAGCAGCACCACCCTAGACATGTCACCTATTTGATATTCTTTTCATTCTTTGGCACACAAATAAATGCAGATTATTAGACAGGCTGTACGCAGAGACTATACATCAGATAATTAGACTGCCAATATGCTGTGCGTCCCCATAGACCCTTTATTTTGAGTAACAGAGATTTTTATTAGTAGATTAAGCCGACACTACTGGTGCACACTGATGAAATACAACTGGTTGTTAGATTTTAGCCACACACATCCTGCTGGAGAATCAAAACACAGTGGCTTTTTTTTGTAGCATTTGCCCCACTGGAAGCAATTAATGTTACTCACTGCAGTAGCATCCTATCCCTACACTGTTCACAGCAAAATGTCTGTGCAACCTGTGATCTGGTGTTTATACATGAAAAGTCACATTGTTCGCTGGCCAGTCATTGCCATGCTCCGTAAGTGCCCACAACCTAAAAGCTTGATTGATTGGCTATGCTGCAGCCTTCCAACTAGCTTTATTCAGATGACCAAACCAAGCAGAAACCAGTTGGTCAGTTAAAAGTCTGAGTTTGGGGTTCAGCAACTTACAGTTGTTGTTTGACACAAATGCCGAACTTTACAGTTTGGGTTGGCTCTTCCCTAAATTTTTAATTACAGTTTTTGAAAAAAGTCCGCAGCACTCCAATTCAGTCTTTGCCAAGGGTTATTTCAGCATAGGCACCAGTTGTGGCAACATTTCGCGCATCAAATGCTCTTTGTCCAGCTGGACAAAGAGCATTTGATGCTCGAAATGTCGCCACACCTGGTGCCTATGCTGAAATAACCCTTGGCAAAGACTGAATTGGAGTGCTGCGGACTTTTTTCAAAAACTGTATATACAGGAGGTACCTGAAGAGGTATCTTGTTACGCTTTGCACCCAGAAAAAACAGCCCAGCAGTGCTGCTTCAATTTTTTTCTATTTAAATTTTTAATTAAATATGTTGCTAGACTAAAGCCCCTGTCACACATAACAAGATCGTTAACGATATCGTTGTAACGTCACAGATTTTGTGACGCAATAACGATCCCGCTGTCATTCTGTGTGACACGTACCAACGATCTGGCCCCTGCTGTGAGATCGTTGATCGTTACACACTGCTCTGGGTCATTTCTACGTCGTTGCGCTCCCGCTGGCAGCACTACATAGTTGTGTTTGAAAGGGACAATGACTAATGATCTCAATGCTAAGCTATGGAGTGACAATTCCCAACGACCTCAGTATAATTCTGGATCGGTGGTGAAGTCGTTGGTGACATCACTGGTGAGATACCTGTTTGACATCTAACCAGCATTGTGAAAAACGACGCACCAGCAGTCTCGGCATATCGTTGTCGTTATCAGTATCGCTGGTGTGTCGTTATGTGTGACGGAGCCTTAACTCATTGCTCCCATTCTCATAAATTTCAATGGTATGAATGTATCTACGCAATCAGTAATAGAAAACCTATGTCATTTTGTGATATACAGTGATCTTTCTTATGTACTAGAACAGTTCGAAATACAAAGCAACTGCATGTAAAACTTTTGCAATATAATTTTTATCTTTTATATACTCACACTAACATATTTCAGATCACACATTTTTTCAAAGTGGTATAAAATGATTAAATAAAACTACCGCAGTTCTCATTTTCACTATTTCCTACAGAAATCCAGCACTGTTATTATGGTGACCATTACCATGTGGGATAGCTGAACAGCTATTGTATAATCACAGCAAGAGATTAGTTTTTTCTTGTTTGGTTTGTAAATGTGCCAAGTTTCACGTTTTATGAAATCTCAGGAGCAATTAACAATCTCAATAAATTTTAGAAGCTCATTAATACAGGAGCAGTGCCTCAAATCCTGGTGTTTTAGTCTAAGGCTGGAAACACACTGTCTGAGTGGCATGTGAATTACTCGCACGAGTCTCGGATCATTCACCCAGCACGACCCCTGCCTCTTTGGACAGGATACTGTCAGTGGTATGTTTTTCTATGTAGCTCCACTGGTCCCGTCCAGAGAGGGGGAGTCATCCCGGGTAAATGATCCGAGACTCAAGCGACTAACTCGCATGTCTCTCGGACTGTGTGTTTCCAGCCTAAGATTTCTACTTTTTTTTTTTCTAAAACATGCTTTAAAGTATATGGTGATTGAGCCTTTTAAAGGAAATCTGTCACAAAGTTTTTGCTACCCCATCTGAGAGCGGCATAATTTAGGGCAGACACTCTGATTCCAGCAATGTGTCATTTACTGGGCTGCTTGCTGTCATTTTGATAAAATCACTGTTTGCTGTGATGCACAACTTGTAGTTATTTGAAGGTGGAGCTCTAAAACCCCACTCACACCACTGATTGGCAGCTTTCTGCCCATATACAATGTACACAGAAAGCTGCCAATCAGGGCTGAGGGCAGGGTTATACAGAGCTCATGGAATACGGCAGCAAGTGTTAACCCGTCATCCTCCCTACTTAAATTTTCTGAAATAATGACATTTGGGTTTTCATTGGCTGTAAGCCATAATAATCAACATTAAAGAAATAAACACTTGAAATAGCTCACTCTGTGTGTAATGACTCTATATAATGTATGCGTTTCACTTTATGTATTGAATTACAGAAATAAATTAACTTTTGATGATATTCTAATTTATTGAGATAATCTAGTAAAAATTGGATACTGTTTGTGGTTTTGTACATTATATTCTATGTATAATACCATGAACATTTTTAAGTAGATGTGGAGAAAAAATACTGCAAAGTATGAATACATTTTAAAATTGTAGCGATAAAAAATAACTACCGTATATACTCATGTATAAGCCGACCCGTGTATAAGCCGACCCCCCTACTTTTGCCCCCAAAACCTGGGAAAACCTATTGACTCGTGTATAAGCCGAGGGTGGACCCCAGCACAGGTATACAGCCCCCAGCAGTGTGGTATACAGGCCCCCCCAGTGGTACACAGGCCTCCCCAGTGGTAGTATACAGCAGCCTCCCCAGTGGTATATACAGGCCCCAGCAGTATATACAGCAGCCCCAGCTGTATACAGCCCCCCCCATCAATGGTATACAGGGCCTCAGGCTGTGTACAGCAGCCCCAGCTGCTGCACACCTATAAAGTAAGATGTCAGTATACTTATCACTGCCCCTGCTGCCGCTGCCGCTGCTCGGTCACCGCGCTCCTCCGGGTCTTCATGCTTCCTTCTCCAGCGCTCGAACAATGACGTCATTTCCTGTGCGCCGGAGAAGGAAGCATGAAGACCCGGAGGAGCGCAGCGACCGAGCAGCGGCGGCAGCGATAAGTATACTGACATCTTACTTTACAGGTGTGCAGCAGCAAGGGGGGCCCTGGATACCACGGGGGGGGCTGTATACAGCTGGGGCTATTGTATATACTCGTGTATAAGCCGAGGGGGGACTTTTCAGCACATTTTTTGTGCTGAAAAACTCGGCTTATACACGAGTATATACGGTATTATCAATTAATCAAACATACAGTGAATAAAACATCGAAATCAAATTAATATTTGGTGTGATTACCCTTTGCCCGCAAAACAAAATCAGATTTTCTAGGAATACTTTTGAAAGACCTCGGCAGGGAGGTTGTTTCAAACATCTTGCAGAAGAACGAACCACAGGCTAACTGTAGGCTTGTGCAAATCCTTCTCTTTCTTCATATGATCCCAGACAAATTTGTTGATGTTGACATCAGGGTTCCGGTTTTTATTTACACGATCAGCTGACACGATCTGTTCACACGAGGCATTGCAATGGTGACCAAATCACATGGAGGTCGCAAAGATTGACGTGCAAGGTCACCTGATCTGGTCACCATAGCAGCGCATCATGTGACCAGATCATGTCAGCTGATCATGACGCATTGCCATGGTAACCAGATCACCCGAAGGTGGCAGAGAGTGCATGCACAGTCACCTGATCTGGTCACCATAGCAATTGTGATGTGTTGATATGGTGACCAGATCAGGTGGCCATGCACATGACTCTCTGTGACCTTCAGACCCAGTGTGCGGTGACTTGTTAAGGTCTCCTAAGGTTCCCAGCCAGGTAAGCATGTAGCCGCTAATCATAGTGTGTACCATGCTTACCTGAGCTGTCCTCATGTGACCTCAGGAGTCACTGTACACAGGGCTGCAGCTAGTTCCTTCAGTGACTGGAGGTTGTTATGAGAATGCTGTATTCTTCATTACAGCCTACATTCAAGAAGACATCGCAGAGGAATCCAAGTAGGGATATGAAAGTCAAGCGGTTGATAAAGATGGAATCTCTAAATGTCTCTGTGTTTTTATTTCTAATAAAAAAAAAATTAAGATTAATGGGCTAGACTGGAAGTGAGTGAGAGGGATCGTGAGAGAGCAAGCAGCAGGAGACTGATAAGATCATCTGTGTGTGTCTGTCTGTGTTTGGCAGCTTTTGGACATCTTTGAAGGTGTTTTCTATGCATTTAAAGGGAACCTGTAAGTTTGTTTTAGGCCACTAACCTACCACTACCTGTCCCTGTACCTTGCAAGCTCATCCCTAACCATCCCTCTCTGACCTAAAACTACACTATAAAGCTTCTAAAAATTATTTAATAACTTACATGTAGTCTACATCCATAGACTGGAATGAGTGGTCTCTGGGGCTCTATTCTCCCTCCTCACTGGCTCTTATCATGCCCCTCTAGGCATCATCATTTTGTCTCCTTTGTTGAAATTCCCACCTCCACCATTCAGTATGATGTGCACATAGATGTCATTTCCGGTCCAGTGCATTGTTGGGCTTATCAGGTGTATGGGCTGGTTCCCATATTGAAGCCAGGCCGTACACCCACAATGCAACGGACTGGAACTGATGTCCAGGTGCATGTCATACTGCGTGGAGGAGGTGGGAATTTCAACAGAGGAGACAGAATGATTACGCCCAGCAGGGGTATGAGAAGAGACAGTGAGGAGGGAGAATGGAGCCCTGGAGACTGCCTATTGCAGTCAATGGATTTAGACTACATATAAGTTATTAAATAATTTTTCAGAAGCTTTATAGTGTAGTTTTAGGTCAGAGAGGGATGGTTAGGAATGAGATAGTAAGGTGCAGGGACAGGTAGTCGTAGCTTAGTGGCCTAAAACGAGCTGACAAGTACACTTTAATGTTGCCTGACATTAATTTCATTGGTGTTCAGGGTGTTTGGTGAATTGTTCACCGCATTCAGCTAATGCAGCCAAATTCAAACCCTGAGGTATTTGCTCATCTCTACTGATGATTTGGGTTTTCAACCTTTTTATCTTCTTTAATTTTGTCTGGAAGTAAGAAAACGAAGGAAAAAAGACTTGATGTTCTCTTTTTTATTTTGTCCTTAGTATGGCCCAACTTTCTTGAACATTTTATGGCAGCTTGGAAACTACTGGGTTTACCCACAAGCAGTGTCCAGGTAACTGAGACCAGGAAGGTGAGTCTGTCTTGCCAAAGTGGCGCTCTAACAGCAGGTCACTGAGCTCTATGAATTTCAAACTGTCCTTACTCCTTACTGGATATTTTTGGGAAATCCTGTGTATTTTCTATGGCGTCAGGACTGCCTAAGCTTTGTTCTAGTCTTTCCCATGCAACCATGAGACCAGCTACTGGATTACTAATGTGAACAGATTTGAGCCTCTAGACCTAGCGCTCTGTGCATTGTGATCCTAACCACCTAATCAGAAGTTCTAGCTCTTCAGCGGCAGTGGTGCTGAGATCACTAATTAGTTCAAAATGCACATTTCCGACCTCTGTAATTTTCGGGTTGATTGTCGCACCTTGTGAGACCAGTCTTAATAGGTTCATGGCAAGCCATGTACTTTGCAAAGTCAGATATATCTGTTCACTCTGACTTTGGAATAACAATTGTTGACTGAGTAGAGTTGTTCATATAGTCTGGACCTAGAAATGTGGAAAGTATGGTGTAGTATCGGCATTTAGTCCAGTACCTGGTTTGGTGTGTATAGTCTCTGCCATATGTGAAGCTGGAACTATGTGGTTGTCAGCAGTATGGCAACTTGCTGGCATATTAAGTTACGTGTAGGCATTAATGTGGGATGTTTGCTGACGTGCAGGGTCCCGGTGCAGTCTGATGCATGAAGGAGGGTCAAGAATGGGAGCTGGCAGTGCCTTGAATGCAGGATGCTGTAGAAGGATCGGCATCCTAGTGCCTTAAGGGATTGTCAGTACTGTCAAGATCAATAGTTCACCATTTTGGCATAGCGTGTAGTCTCTGATGCCCTTAAGGGGATCTTCTGCATCCATTTCACATAAACAAATACAGTCTCTTTAACTCTCACTTATAGCTTGTTCAAGGACCTTCAACTTTGCATGTCTGTTGTGTGATCACATTCCTTGTGTAGAAGTTCTATTTTTGCCCACTTGCGTGCCGTTTCTGCATCCATTTCTGCCTACTTTCATGCTGTTTCGGCTGCTGCACTTGCTTCCAAAGCATCCATTTTGCTTCCTTGGTGGCTTTTCAGCATCTATTTCTACCTTCCTTTGGGCAGCTTGAGTGCTTGGATATGGATCTGGATATGCAAGATGATGTTTCTGGTATCTGTGCATTTCTCTAGTGTTAGTTCATGAGAAGCACATATTGGTCATGTGACTCAGCACTTCTTTCCATAGGAGTGACACATTACTAGAGAATTCATATTTTGCCGTCTCTAAATTTTCCATAACTTTCCTTGTGGTCTTGGCAGAGCATTAAGGTCTTTCACTGAACTGTTCACCAAGATCGGAATCCTGCTCCTTTGGCTGTAAATCTGGCTGAGATGATGTGGGTTTTTCCTTAGACATGAAATGTCACATGCAGAATGAATGTGTGTAATGATGTGGGCTACTGCACTCCTAGCAGGGATCAGTGCTGAGGGAGACTGCTGTGATTGCTACACACACAGATACAGTGCTGTGCAAATTAATTAGAACAAAGCATTTTTTAAGTAAAATCGTAAGTTTTGGTTACCAGTCAGTGATTCAAACCAGTCTTAACTGCTTTGAATAGGTGTGACTGTACAACCTTGAGTAACAAAATGTGGTTTGACTGGTTTTAGTCAGAAAATAAGAGCTAGCTGCCCCCTCAGCTTCATTTGAGAGCTTGTTTCTGTGAGGAGTGGTTTAGTGCAGTGTTTCCCAACTCCAGTCCTCAAGGCACACCAACAGGTCATGTTTTCAGGATTTCCTTATCATTAGACAGATGATGGAATTATCCCCTGTGCAAGTGATTAAACTAACACCTGTGCAATCCTAAGGAAATCCTGAAAACATGACCTGTTGGTGTGCCTTGAGGACTGGAGTTGGGAAACACTGGTTTAGTGTACTGTTTCTCTCAGTGTGATTCGTGCCTGTAAAAATGGATGTTACTCCATGGAAGAGGTCTACAATTATTACTCTTAATGAACATACAAGTCTGACTGTAAGAGAAATTGCTTCCACCGTTGGTATTGAAAAATCTACCGTTTCAAGAATAATTCGCACACACAATGAAACTGGATCATTTTCTATAAAACGAAAAGGGAAATGTGGAAAAAAAAGGAAAATGACACCAAGAACTGATAAAACACTTATCAGAAATAGTAAAACTAATGCAAAAAAACAAGTTAAGATGTGATAGGTCATGAAGGGGTTAACCCTTAAAACTCATGACTTGTGACTGAAAAGAGTTTGCTGTTAACATCTTGATGCCAGATACTAAAGCACACCTTTAGAGGTTCATATCTTGATGGATCATGTCTGATTGCTATGATTTTAAGTGTAATTTTTTTTTAATATGCATACTAATTTTAGCGCATGCATAAGTAGATGACCATGTGTATTTTTTTATTGTGTACTAGTGTTTGTGTGTGCATATGTAGATGACCGTTTGTAAGATTAAACGCAGTGGTGAACTTCTATGTGTATATGAGACAATATGAATGTATGAGAGGTCCTTTACTTAACAGGTGTGAGCTGCAATTGTAGAACATTTATTGCATATATTTGTTGAAATGCTGTGTTTTACAGATACTAACACCTACTTAAGTAAAATAAATTTTTTAATCATTTTAACTCCTTCCCGATCCTTGAAGTAAGAGGATGTCATGGGTCAGGTCCCAATGTTTGATGTGTTCTCTGGCGCGGGACTCACATCAAACTCCCGACATCTCAGCTGATCTCATCAGCTGAGATGTTGGGCTTCCAGCACTGATCCATGATCCGATCGGTGCCGTTAACCCCTTGGATCTCGCTGTCAATCACTGACAGTGGGATCCAAAACCACGGCGGCAGGGAACGCGCTGTTCCCTGCCTGCATCGGAGATCCTGTGATAAGATTACGGGATCTCTCGGGCTTACATGACAGCCCTGGGTCCTGGCTTGTCCCCGGAAGCTGTCACAGATCACTTCCTGTGAGTGGTTGGCCAGCGCTGCCAACCACTCACAGTATGCATTTGTGACAAGTCCCGATGTGCTGCAGCTCATCGGATGGTGCAGCACTGTGGCGCCCTATGGGGCAGTGTAAAATCAAGAATTAATTGTAAAATAAAGTTCTTAAAAATATGAGAGAAAAAAACCTAAAAGTTCAAATCACCCCACTTTTCCCTTATTTAAAATAAAAGTATTAATAAAAAAAATACATATTTGATATTGCACTGATACCGATCTGTCAATACATAAAAACAATTAATGAGAGCCATAAACTGCGTAACGGAAAAAAGGTCCAAACGCCAAAATTACATTTTTTTAGTCACCGGAACATTGCTATAAAATGCAATAATGGGCGATCAAAACAGTGTATCCACCCAATGTTGGTATAATTAGAAATATCAGCTCAAGCCGCAAAAAATAAGCCATCACACAGCCCCAGATCCTGAAAAATGAGAACACTATGGGTCGCAGAACATGGCGCAAAAAGTGTCATTCTTTATGGTTTGCAAACTTCTGAATTTTTTTTCACACTTTGATAACAGTAAAAGTATACATGTTTGGTATCTAAGAGCTTGCACCAACCCGAGGCATCACACTGTCATATCATTTTTATCATATAATAACCATGGCTTGACCCCGGAAGCTGTCACAGATAACTTCCTGTGAGTGGTTGGCCAGCGCTGCCAACCACTCACAGTACACATTTGTGACAGGTCCCGATGTGCTGCAGTTTGTTTAAAAACCCAAAAAACAAATGTATAATTGCACTTTTTTTGCAATTTCACTGCACTTGGAATTTTTTTCCCATTTTCCTGTACACTATATGGTAAAATAAATGATTGCATCTGAATGTACAACTTGTCCCGCACAAAACAAGCCGTCGTATGTCTATATTGATGGAAAAATAAAAAAAGATATGGCTCTTGGAAATAGGGGAGCAGAAAACGAAAACGAAAAATTCCTGGGTGGTGAAGGGGTTAAAATGAAAATAAAGTTACTTACCTTTGATTGGCAAGTAAAATATTCAGAAGTTGAGAACTACAGGCAAAATACTTCAATAGATGTGCAATTAGTTTAACACTAGGCTGTAGTACAACAGTGCCTAATAGTCCACCAGCATTTGACTGGTTTTGTTTTCAGTGTAAAGCATTCGGTTCTGCCTGACAATTAGACCTACAAGAGACATATTGGCACTACTGTTCGCAGCTTTTCAGCGAAAAACTCACAACTAGATTGGGTGCAAGTGATTTGCATAGGATTCAGAATTGGCTTATAGAAGTCTCTCAGATATGACTCATTCTCATGGGAGAGCCTAAAGTACCTAGATGTCCTCCCATTAGCGTCCCCCTCGTGTGATGATGCTGGCTTTGCAGCAGATGAATCTGTATTTTGCATTCTCTGAATGTACCATGCAGTAATTCTGCTGTCTGAAAACTCTGTAACGTCAATAATTGATGCACTTGAGAAGTGGTAATTAAATTAGTTAATTATGCTGGTAAAATTACATGCAATTATGTGACTGCAGGGTATGTTTAGTAAATTAGGCTTTCCAATACTTACTACATATTGTGGTGCCAATTCTGTTCCTTGATGATTAGGTAGCGCTTGATACTTCTTAATTGATTTAATACCTGGATCTTCATTAGTCTTTGATTGCTGTGCATGTTTACCTTTTTTCCTTTAAGTGATATTTACTAGACATTGCTAACATATTTCTCCATTTAAGAGTAAAGATGGTATATGGCAAGCTTTACTGAAAAATACAAGTATTTCTTACTTACACACATGATTTCTTAGCTGTGCAGAGAGACCGCCTGGAGCTAATGAGATGCAGAGACGAGCATGTCTTGTAGAAGGCTGATGAATACAATAAGTGGTACACAAGCAACACTTCAAGAATAAAGTTAACGAGATTGCGAGAGACTGAGATACATAGATGATTGCAAAGAATTTGTTGAATTGAATACTTTTATGCCAGTGGTTAATTTAATATAAACTGAAACCCAAAACTAACAATTGACACTAGGATACATTTATTGCTAAAATCTAAAATATTTCATAAATCAACTATCAAATAAATATAGGCATTACCTGATTATCTGGTGTATTGTCATTTCTTTGGATTGTGCCTTTGAAAATATTAGTAACAGATAAATAAAAGTAATGGAGTCAATCAATTTGCCAGTAGTATGAGCCACAATAAAATATATATAATAAGGCCTCGGCAATGTAGCACAGTTTATGGTAGTGGCCTACTTCTACAAAGTAAAAGGGCATTTTGGATCAACTTAGGCTCTAGTTAATTGGCAAATCAATATTAAAGCTATCAACAAAGGTGAAACTACAACAGGAGCGGGCGTTATCACTTTCCCTTTTGCCTATAAAAAAAGACTATTGCTATTAAAGAAGACCTGTCACCCCCCTGGTGCTATGCTACCTGAATGCAGCACTGAATGCAGCGTGTCTGCTGCATTGGGGGAAGGGGTCCCCCATGTCTCTAGCCCCCTGTAAGTTATTAAAAAGACTTTATAAAGTGTACAGATAAGGAGTCTGGAGGGACTTACTCAGTAATGAGTCATCGCTGTTGTTGGTGTCCTCCTCGCCTCCAGCCCTCTCTGTGCCACCTCCAGCCCTCTCTTGTTCAGCCTCCTGTATGTGTCATCGCTGTTGCTGGTGTCCTCCCCGCCTCCAGCGCTCAGGAGGCTGTACAAGAGAAGACTGGACGTGGCACACAGAAGGCTGGAGGCGGGGAGGAAACCGTACAACAGCGATGATTCATTACTAAGTAAGCTCCTCCGAACTCCTTATCTGTACACTTTCTAAAGTCTTTTTAACAGCTTACAGGGAGTCTAGAGACATGGGAGACCCCTTCCCTGAATGCAGCAGACACACTGCATTCAGTGCTGCATTCAGTTAGCATAGCAACGGGGGGGACAGGTCCTCTTTAATGATTTGCAATAATTGGGGGCCCCATTGGAGATTTCACATTGGGGCCCATGAGCTTCAAGTTATGCCACTGGCTATCAATATACAATAGAGCAGGAGCAAATTACAAAAATTACCTCTAACAAGCCTTATGATCTACCTTCCATAGATTGTTAAAAATATTGTGTTTAATATTATGTGTAGGAGTTATAAAGGATTTCCCTAACAAATTTATGAATTGTAAACAGGCAGACCAAAACATTCAACTTCACATTCAGATCTTACTTGATGATATAGACTTGGTTTAAAAAACTGGTGTCAATATAACAAGTAAATAGGCAGTTAAACAGAAATATCCATGATACCATATCCAATTAAAAGTGGAATTTAAAACCGTCATAGAGGTTTTTTTCTCCTTTTTGATACTTCTCATCCCACCTGTGACTTATCCTGGGCATTAATTCTCTTTAATGATCCACCACAAGTTTGGGTTTCTCAATATTTTTCTCCACTCATGCTAGCACTCCATTAACAAGACTACGGAACTAGCTGAAACCAAAAGGCTCCTTCTGGTATGTCTTCAGCAGTAATTTCTCCCTCATTTCCTGGCACCTGAATGGTATCCTCACTTTTTTTTTCCTGCTCTTGGAGGTTAGGCTGAGTGCTCTATGTATGTCTTCTTGGAAAATAGTTTTCACAGTCAATTTATTACAATACTTACGAAAGACATAAAACCAGAATATCACTTTAAAACATTCACAACAAATATGGCATCCCTCAACCGGTTTCTCAACAACTAGCTTTCTTAAGGGCTCTCAGTCTATGTGTGCTGCTCCCTACTTTAAGTCTTTCCCAACAACTCTTTTTAGTGCAACTTCACCTGCAACCCATAAAAATGTACACCTGCCAGTACTTTGTGAAGTTTGCTGAAGTTAAACCTGGGTGTCCTTTACCAATTTCAACTCTATATACCGGTACATATAGTGGGTGAAATAAGTATTGAATATTTCACCAATTTTGTAAGTATATACATTTATAAAGGTGCTATGAATGTCTCACCAGATGTTGAATGTTGAAAACAACCCATCCAATCCACGCAAGCAAAGAAATTTAACCAAAGATGTCCATAAATTTACTGATGTGTAATAATGTGAAATTTCACAGGGAAAAAGTAGTGAACACGCTTATTGAAATGTATTTAATACTTACAATAAGGCTGCAAAGGTCTTGAGACAGCTCGCTGGTCTTTGCCATCATGAGATGTTTCTTGTGTGGCATCTTAGTAATGAGGCACTTTTTTATAGGCTGTCAGTTGAATCAGCTGATAATATTTTTCATCAAGTGTCAGGATTGCTTTCTAAGTGATGATAGATTTTAGCTGGTGTGTCATGACTTTCCATGACTTTTTGCACTTCTCTTTATTCACGTGTTCAATACACTTTCCCTTTGTAATTTCTCATTTGTACATAACTTAATACATTGACATCTCTGGTCTTATTTAATTTCCTGTGTACATTGAATTGTTAACGACATCTGTTGATAAATTCATGTCAATAGCACATACTTACAATGTTTTTGTTAAAGTGTAAAATCCCCATAAATACAGTTAGGGCCAGAAATATTTGGACAGTGACACAAGTTTTGTTATTTTAGCTGTTTACAAAAACATGTTCAGAAATACAATTATATATATAATATGGGCTGAAAGTGCACACTCCCAGCTGCAATATGAGAGTTTCTACATCCAAATCGGAGAAAGGGTTTAGGAATCATAGCTCTGTAATGCATAGCCTCCTCTTTTTCAAGGGACCAAAAGTAATTGGACAACGGACTCTAAGGACTGCAATTAACTCTGAAGGCGTCTCCCTCGTTAACCTGTAATCAATGAAGTAGTTAAAAGGTCAGGGGTGGATTCAAGGTGTGTGGTTTTGCATTTGGAAGCTGTTGCTGTGACCAGACAACATGCGGTCAAAGGAACTCTCAATTGAGGTGAAGCAGAACATCCTGAGGCTGAAAAAAAAGAAAAAATCCATCAGAGAGATAGCAGACATGCTTGGAGTAGCAAAATCAACAGTTGGGTACATTCTGAGAAAAAAGGAATTGACTGGTGAGCTTGGGAACTCTAAAAGGCCTGGGCGTCCACGGATGACAACAGTGGTGGATGATCGCCGCATACTTTATTTGGTGAAGAAGAACCCGTTCACAACATCAACTGAAGTCCAGAACACTCTCAGTGAAGTAGGTGTATCTGTCTCTAAGTCAACAGTAAAGAGAAGACTCCATGACAGTAAATACAAAGGGTTCACATCTAGATGCAAACCATTCATCAATTCCAAAAATAGACAGGCCAGAGTTAAATTTGCTGAAAAACACCTCAAGAAGCCAGCTCAGATCTGGAAAAGTATTCTATGGACAGATGAGACAAAGATCAACTTGTACCAGAATGATGGGAAGAAAAACGTTTGGAGAAGAAAGGGAACGGCACATGATCCAAGGCACACCACATCCTCTGTAAAACATGGTGGAGGCAACGTGATGGCATGGGCATGCATGGCTTTCAATGGCACTGGGTCACTTGTGTTTATTGATGACATAACAGCAGACAAGAGTAGCCGGATGAATTCTGAAGTGTACCGGGATATACTTTCAGCCCAGATTAAGCCAAATGCTGCAAAGTTGATTGGACGGCGCTTCATAGTACAGATGGACAATGAGCCCAAGCATACAGCCAAAGCTACCCAGGAGTTCATGAGTGCAAAAAAGTGGAACATTCTGCAATGGCCAAGTCAATCACCAGATCTTAACCCAATTGAGCATGCATTTCACTTGCTCAAATCCAGACTTAAGACGGAAAGACCCACAAACAAGCAAGACCTGAAGGCTGCGGCTGTAAAGGCCTGGCAAAGCATTAAGAAGGAGGAAACCCAGCATTTGGTGATGTCCATGGGTTCCAGACTTAAGGCAGTGATTGCCTCCAAAGGATTCGCAACAAAATATTGAAAATAAAAATATTTTGTTTGGGTTATGTTTATTGTCCAATTACTTTTGACCTCCTAAAATGTGGAGTGTTTGTAAAGAAATGTGTACAATTCCTACATTTTCTATCAGATATTTTTGTTCAACCCTTCAAATTAAACGTTACAATCTGCACTTGAATTCTGTTGTAGAGGTGTCATTTCAAATCCAATGTGGTGGCATGCAGAGCCCAACTCGCGAAAATTGTGTCACTGTCCAAATATTTCTGGCCCTAACTGTATAAGTTTGTAGTTAGCCAAACATTTGGATTTTGGCAGGACCAGTCATTAATTCATTATGTAATAGAGCCTACTATCTCTCTTAAAGATTATGCAGAGGGATATATGGATTGGGTAGTTTGAATTCAAACAGTTCACTTTTTTACTCTTTATTAGAGCCAAGTGTACCTGTGTTTGTAAGAATCAAAAGATGTAGTTGCTGTGCGAATTTGCCAACAACTACTTAAATTGTATAGGCAGCATTACTCAACTTGAAAATTGACGTGTGAATGCAGTTCTTTGCATACAGGTCTTACCACCACATAATTATTTCAGTAGTGGCCCTA
Organism: Allobates femoralis; assembly: GCA_033576535.1. NCBI lineage: Eukaryota > Metazoa > Chordata > Amphibia > Anura > Aromobatidae > Allobates > Allobates femoralis. The sequence goes on from JARQOC010000005.1 coordinate 213,658,410, forward strand.
GAAAATGACAAACTCAAGAAGAGATTCATTTTTACACGTTTTGTTATAAATTCAGTAGTTTACTTTCACCTAACATCTAATTAAAAGTATTAGTTTCAAGATACCCACAGGTATAACTTAAAGCTAATATGCAGTGCCTACAAGTAGTCTTCAACTCCCTGCAGATTTAGCTGGTTGACACATGCGGAATTAACTTGGCATTGTGACATTTGGACTGTAGATCAGCCTGGAAGTGGGAAATGCACTGCAGCCAAAAAGAATTATTATTTTTTTTTTTTTAAAGCGTTAAAAGTTAATTCAGAGGGTCATTTATTATTCAACCCCTCAAACCACCAGCATTCTGTTTGGTCCCCCTAAAGTATTAAGAAGTAGTTTAGGCACAAAGAAAATTGAGCTTCACATGTGTGGATACATTATCTCTTTTGCCAGCCTTTTCTGACTATTTAAGACCCTCCCCAAACTTGTGAACAGCACTCATACATGGTCAACATGGGAAAGACAAAGGAGCATTCCAAGGCCATCAGAGACAAGATCGTGGAGGGTCACAAGGCTGGCAAGGGGTACAAAACCCTTTCCAAGGAGTTGGCCCTACCTGTCTCCACTGTTGGGAGCATCATCTGGAAGTGGAAGGCTTATGGAACTACTTTTAGCCTTCCACGGCCTGGACAGCCTTTGAAAGTTTCCTCCCGTGCCGAGGCCAGGCTTGTCCGAAGAGTCAAGGCTAACTCAAGGACAACAAGGAAGGAGCTCCGGGAAGATCTCATGGCAGTGGGGACATTGGTTTCAGTCAATACCATAAGTAACGTACTCCACCGCAATGGTCTCCGTTCCAGACGAGCCCGTAAGGTACCTTTACTTTCAAAGCGTCATGTCAAGGCTCGTCTACAGTTTGCTCATGATCACTTGGAGGACTCTGAGACAGACTGGTTCAAGGTTCTATGGTCTGATGAGACCAAGATCGAGATCTTTGGTGCCAACCACACACGTGACGTTTGGAAACTGAATGGCACTGCATACGACCCCAAGAATACCATCCCTACAGTCAAGCATGGTGGTGGCAGCATCATGCTGTGGGGATGTTTCTCAGCCAAGGGGCCTGGCCATCTGGTCCGCATCCATGGGAAGATGGATAGCACGGCCTACCTGGATATTTTGGCCAAGAACCTCCGCTCCTCCATCAAGGATCTTAAGATGGGTTGTAATTTCATCTTCCAACAAGACAACGAACCAAAGCACACAGCCAAGAAAACCAAGGCCTGGTTCAAGAGGGAAAAAATCAAGGTGTTGGAGTGGCCTAGTCAGTCTCCTGACCTTAACCCAATTGAAAACTTGTGGAAGGAGCTCAAGATTAAAGTCCACATGAGACACCCAAAGAACCTAGATAACTTGGAGAAGATCTGCATGGAGGAGTGGGCCAAGATAACTCCAGAGACCTGTGCCGGCCTGATCAGGTCTTATAAAAGACGATTATTAGCTGTAATTGCAAACAAGGGTTATTCCACAAAATATTAAACCTAGGGGTTGAATAATAATTGACCCACACTTTTATGTTTAAAATTTATTAAAATTCAACTGAGCAACATAACTTTTTGGTTTGTAAGATTTATGCTTCTGTTAATAAATCCTACTCTCGTTTGCAGTTTGAAAGCTCTAACTTATTTGCATATCTTATCAAACCACCTAAATCAGCAGGGGGTTGAAGACTACTTGTAGGCACTGTAACTCCAGGAGTAGGTCATCATTAAAGATATAAATGAGGATGTAATGGTGGTGGATGTGGACTCACTGCACCATGAGTTGTTCTTACCCTGGAAGGGCATGACTTAGTTTCTACTAGGTCCTCATGAGGGCCTCTGATAGTGAACATAGGCTGGGCTGATGGTAGACACCAGGTTCGAATCCAGAGCAATCCCTGGGACTAAAGCAGCTGAGCGGAGGGTCAAATAACATACAGGTGGGCGAGAGAGAAGCATAATCAGATATTACAAAGAAATGGTAAGTGGTACAGAATCAGATTACAAAATGTAGGTCAGGAGTGGAGCGGTCAAATAGGACAGGTACGCAACCTAGATCAATACCGGGAGAATGAATACATTTGTGCACGAACAAGACACTAGCAGATGACTGACTAGGAAACGCCATTAGGGTAAAGAGTGGTCAAAGGTGCTGCCTGATATAGGCTCAATTGGCCTGGAAATATAACCTCTGCAGGACATAGCAGGTGTAATGTTCTGCAGACTCTGGATGCCCCTCCCTATAGCCAAGGAGGTACAGCAGAGTTGGAAAGACTACAGAAAACAGCTCAGAGAGACAAACCAATGCTGGAAAGAGCAGAGCGGTGATGACAGTGAGTAGGGCAGTGCATGCCAGCCATGTGAGTCACAGGCATGACTGTAGAAAGTCCAAGAAGTAGCAAAAATCAAGGAAATTGAGCAGTATCAAAAATAAAGAACTATAGACTAGATTAGCATATGATAGGACAGATATGGAGACTCTATACATATTGATTTGTTACCAGGCAGATATTTATATGTTCATGACTAATTGGTGTTTAAAGCAACACTCCAGCATTTTTTTTAATTTTTCTTCAGTGCAAGACTGGGGCTTTTAACTTAAGGTCCCGTCCTCTAGAATTAAATTCACACTCTCTGACTTTGCACCTTTTTTGGCAAAATTCCAGTCCCGCGGCACCAACTTCTGACTACTCAGAAAGCAGAAACTACGACAGAAGCTCTTAATACAAGGCTTTGAGAGACAGAACAAGGCTTTTATGGGTTTGTTCTAAGTTGTGATGTCTGACTTGCTTCATGACGCATTTGAGCACTCGGCTGGTTACAAACTGCAGAAGACTGCTGAGAGTGATGCTGATAACAGATATAGATGTTGAAGGGTGAGTACAGGAGCAGGGGCAGGGGACTTAGATTAGAAGTATCACTCCAGTGATTAAATAAAAAATAATGCTAGAGTGGTGCTATAAAATGTATTAAAAAATATTGGTCACTGGATATAGGATACCTGTTATTACTCTGTACAATAACTATTATCAAAGATATACAAATATAAAATAAAAACCAATATGTCTCGCACACAGGTGTGGAGCCAGGCTAGAGCGTTGTAACTAAGCAACTCGACTCCATGTCTTCATAGAGTTTCTGATGGTGAGGTTAGGCTTGTGCTGGAAGGTAGCCACCAGGTACCACTCCTGGTGAACTCTCAGTACAGGCCCATCTGATCCCACGTGTAAGGAATGCTGATATAGACTCTGGTGCAGGCAGAACAGCCAGAAGAGGCAGATATGCTGGTACTGGTAGATATGGCATGTTCTGACAGTTTCTGACAGGTGCAAGTGGGTCTTGGCAGGTACTAGTAGGTTCTGTCATGTAGACGCAGGTTCTGGCAGGTATAGACAGGTTCTGGCAGCTACTGGAAAGTATGGGTTGATTCTTACAGGTACTAGTAGGTACAGACAAACATGTACACTGGATGGGAAAAGGAACACAGATACAGTTAAAAATACAGTATATGGAATCAGGATACTGGAGTGGGGCCTAACAATTAGGTTATGAACAGACCAGGCAAAAAAGGATTGCAGTACTCCTTCTTGAAGATGTATATTATGCCTTTATTTGGCCTACATCACAAAGCACTCACTGATCTCAGGGAGACCAGTCAAGGAAAACACTGCGGGCAGCCGACTGAAGCACTCAAACACAGTGAAATCCATGATGCATTGCCCCCCAGGAATTTGAATATGCAAATGGAGTCTGTAGAGCCTCGATTAAGAGTCTCAAACACGGGACTAGCCAGATATCCCTCCAGTGAAGGACCTAGCCCTGGGGTGGAATCCTTGCGGAGACCACCATAACCACCATATTAAGTGGCCCTTTTAGTCAATATCCCACTCAGTTACGAGTTAAGGATATGACAAGGTAATTAACAGAGCCAGGTATCCATCCACTGTAGGATTATTATTCATTGCAGAAGTGAAAGTGCCCCGCTGTGTCTGGATCCGTGATAATCACGGACTCAGACACAGAATAGGTCACCCCCGTGGTGTCCTTTCCTATTCACAAAAAATAGGATCCCACGGACAGGGAAAAAATCGTTATGTGAAAGCACCCTAAGCCATCATCGGTACACCATCCAAAAGAAAAGGCTAGATCTATCAGTACCGAAACATTTCACAGAGGCAAAACACACAGAAAAGGATTTGAGATTTAGGCTCGTAGATATGGTGCCGCCAATAAGGATAGAAGGGGATAGAGTTAAGTTGTTAAAAACAAAGGAGTTACAATAGATATGTAGGTTGGGGACCTTAACCCATTACTTGCCAAATTAGCAATTTTCAGCCTCGAAAATAGGTGCTCTCTGGTGGAAGAATATTCAATTAAAAATGACAATTACATGATTTCCTGTTTTGAAAACATTCATTTTACAAACACAACACAAAAAATTGGAACTAATTATAAAATCTTAGTTGCTAGAAGCAAAAGATTAGGTGTCCCAAAAAATGGACATTGGTAGAGAAAGGGTTAAAACCAGGAGGCCTTAACGTAGACTACAAATTGAATTATGTTCTATAAATGGGTTCTAGGAATCAGATACTGTGTATTTTAAGTCACTTAGTGTGGTTTAAAATAACACTGATTGTATTCTCTATTTTATAACAGATGATACGGAAAAACAAAAGATTGGAGACTTCACGCACTTTACACTTTGGATTTTTTAAAGAATTTTTTCATAAAGAAGTACAGGAAAATTAACACACACCTGTAGTTGTTATATTTTTTTTTATATATCTATTCTTATGCACAATAATGACACATGTCAATTTTTATTTTTATTGGATTTATCATAATAAAAGCTTTTTTATGATAAATTATAATTATATATTATAACTCACAAATTTTGTTGATAGTTTTTAATAACGGCATATATGATGCATGGAGTTGAAAGTTGGCACAAAAAGTGATATAAGTAAATGGCGCAATAACAACTATGTATTACCCTAGAGTTAAGAGAGTGTGCCTAGGAAGGTTGAAACCCAATATATCCCCCATTTCTTTGGGCAGGGAGTGTCATGGGATTATAGATCCTGCAGTCGCTGTACTGACAAGGATTGGAATTAACCAAGAGATGGGCATTACCTTGGGGAAGATATTGAAGGGCAAATACATATGTGACACCTCTAGATACCAGAAGGATTACCAGTAATAGTATGCGGATATTTCTTCATATGTTCAACGGATAAGTCATACTAACCCCCAACACATAGAGCTACATATAGTATTTAGATAAAGTAAGAGGCAATTTTAATGGAGTCCATAAAGGGATCATTGAATTGGATATGTAAGGCTAGGGTCACACTTGGCATGCGTTTTTTTAAGGTGTTTTTTGGCAGCCTGCGTTTTTGCATGCGTTTTAGCTGATAGGTGTGGGAGACCCTTAAAAAACCGCATGAAAAAACGCGTGCAAAAATGCATGTACCATTTAGTGCCATATAAAAACCCATGCGTTTCCCATGGGGCCCCATGTTAAAAAAATGCATGCGTTTTTGAAAAAGCACCAAAAAATGCTTCTTGCAGTATTTTTTGGTGCTGAGCCAAAAACGCAGCCCAAACACGCATGGTACATTCAGACATGCGTTTTTGCTATTGGGGCATGCATTTTCTGCATGGGGGCCTATGGATGCGTTTTTGCATGCGTTTTCACAAAACACAAGTCTCAAAAACGCATGTAAAATCTGCAAGTGTGACCTTAGCCATACACCTATAAATGGATCCATATAATCTTTTTTTCTGCACAGCACTTAAGCACTTTATGTATATACACTATATAATGGGTGTATTTAGTAAGCAGTTTAATCACTAAATAAAATGTAGCCATGTAGTAATGTGGGAAAATAAAAAAGATGTTGCACTTTGTAATGATTATGAAGGTGAATGGAACAGTGATGTATATATGTTGTTAATTGTAAAATTAGCTTCATTGCATTAAGATGTATAAAAAGACCAGTGGTAGCAGGAAGAGGCTGCTAGAAAAAAGTCAAGGGAGACTGAAACGTCTCAAGGCATGCCTGTAGGCCAAATAAAGGCATAATATACTTCTTGAAGAAGGAGTGCTGCAATATTTCTTTGCTTGGTCTGTACATTTGAACACTTGAAAATTGTTCCAGATTTATTTTTTTGCACCTGATGTATGCAGGTACTGCTCTTGTTTCTTCTATTATATAGTTTAAGAACTGACTAGATTACTATATTCATTGCTCAAGCATTTCCTAAAGGTGGATCTGTACCTCTTATCCAAAGGCTAAAAGGCACTTCCAGGTTAGAGCACACTGGCCTTTTAAGAGAGGGGAGAGTGGTATGGGTGCACCCTAAGCATGCTCCCAGGAGACTGTGGCTCATTTTCAGGCCCTGAGAGCAGTAAGCCAAGATAAGGACCAGGACAACTGTGCATCTGGAGTGGAGAATGTGTTGGCGTCCATGTCACATGAAATGGAGGGGCACTGACCGTACCCCCTCCCTGATGTTCCCTATTTTTCAGGCCAGAAAGGAAGCTCTTCAGGAAAAGAGGGATGTTAATATTCTCCCGGAGTTCCCATGATCTCTTCTCAAGGCCAAAACTCTTCCAGGTCAATTAAGAAAAGGGTTTTACATCTCTCTTTTTTCATGGCCAGCAAATTCCTTACTTCGAATATGTCTTCCAAGGTAAGTGTCTGAGACAAGGTACCAGGGTCCCCGATGAAACAATTAAGAATGACAGGCTTGAGGAGAGATACGAAAGGAGTTGTAGAATTGGAGCTTTAAATTACATTTTTTAAGCTTCCCGGCGTTTGCAGGTGTTTTTCACATCTGCTAGGTGTTAATTTTGGAAACAGTGCTAGATGTAGCAGCAGCTGGGAAGTCCAGGAAGCTTACAATGTCCTTAAAACATCTGTTTAAGAGAGGTTAATATTTTTTAGGGATTTTTTTAATACTTTATTTTATTTTTATTATTTTTTATTTTATTTTATCTTGGTTTAGAGAGCAAATTTTTATTATTGCAGAGGGTTAGCAGCATGCGAGGCCATTTGTTCAACACTTAAGTGATAGCGAATTATAGAAAAATTGCATTTGGCCATTCATTTATATAGTGCTATTAATTACATAGCAGTTAGCATACATTTGCAACACTATCCCACTTGGGATTCACATCGCTTGCCATACATTTACAATACAGACCTTTGACAACTGTAAAGTATAACTGTGTTACAGCTGTCCTTGCATTCCTGCAGTGCCCAGTGGCCACTAGCTTCATTTAGCATTCCAGATGAATTGATGGTGAATGGTGACCTGAATAAATGTATTTGTTTTCATCCTTCTTAGGTCTCCTACAGAGATGTCACACTTCAGTAATGGCTGCACCTAAGCGCAACTCAGTTGTTATACCTTGTGGCCTGGGGAATTGGTTTTGTGACAGTGATCTTAGTTCTGCAGAGCACCACGTAGAAGGGTTAATTAGGAGCTAGGCATTAGGCAGCAAGAGTGTACAAACATTCAACGCCGGTACTGATTGCTTGAGTCTGAAACCTGTCACTCAATGGAAGAGGCTTGCCCCTTAGGGAAAGCAAACACACAAACCCGCGGAACTCAGCATCTTCACGCCATCTTATCTGTAGAGATGAGCCGCCAACCCGGTGTTCGAATTCGATTCGATTCGTTGAATCGACGGGGTGTTTGACGAATGTTCGTCGAATGCTCGACGAACACCGTTGAACACCCCGGAAAATGAACAATCCGGGCTTGTGGGGCTTTTTCACTTCCACAATGTATATACATACTTTGTGGAAGTGAAAAAAAGTCAAATAAAGTGTTAAAAATAAAAAAATAATGTATGCTCACCTGTCCGCGGTCCACCGAAGCCTCCGGTATGGTGCTGTGTCTTCCAGGACCTGTGGTGACGTCAGTTCTCGCGGGAACTCCGGTCACATGACCGGAGTTCCGCGAGAACATGACGTCACCACAGGTCCTGGAAGCACAGGACCTTGCCGGAAAGCTTAAAATAGATATTTTTATGATTCGGACCCTTTCTTTAAGTAAGAGTTACTTAAAGAAAGGGTCCGAAACATAAAAATATCTATTTTAAGCTTTCTGGCAAGGTCCTGTGCTTCCAGGACCTGTGGTGGCGTCACGTTCTTGCGGAACTCCGGTCATGTGTTCGCGCGAGAACATGACGTCACACAGGTCCTAGAAGCCGCAGGACCTTGCCGGAGGCTTCGGTGGACCGCAGACAGGTGAGCATTGATTATTTTTTTATTTTTAACACTTTCTTTCTTTTAGGGAATGTTTATTTTGGCCGAAAATGCGGCAGATGCGGTTTTCTGACCGCATCTGCCGCATTTTCGAACCAAAATCGAACATGTTCGATATTCGCCGAATTTGAACCAAATTGTTCGAATTCGGCGAATGACTCGAATAGCGCCAAAATCAACTCGAATTTGAGATTAGCGAACTATTCGAATCGAACATCGCTCATCTCTACTTATCTGTACTATTCCAGTGCCATGCATGCAGGAACACTGTTTGCTACTACAGTTCAACTTGGTACCATGACGGCATTTACACAGTACTTTGAAGATGCATCCCCTGCAAGGCATGGCTGACCTGGATTTGGAGGATGTCATCAGCCTAACCACCCCAGGGGCAGAAGGTGGGTTGGACTTGGCAGAAAAGACGCATAGCAGCATCATGCAGTGGACATGGAGACATGTGTGAGCTGTAGCTCCACCGCACTAACCACTTTGGGACTCATCTGCAATGAGATGCGGATCCAATCCTAGGCTCCGATGCCAGACGTGGACCTAAGGAGAGAGTCACAGCAATCAGTTATGCTTGGGGAAGAAAAGTGTACTACAGTCCGCGCTGCCAGGATCACTCACTTCAATAAATGCACGAGCAGTAGTTGTTCAATCAAATCCTTCTTTATGGAGAATAAAGAAGGATTTGATTGAACAACTACTGCTCGTGCATTTATTGAAGTGAGTGATCCTGGCAGCGCGGACTGTAGTACACTTTTCTTCCCCAAGCATCTTGTTACATCTCCACGTGAGTGTGGCCAGTGGAAGTCCAGCGGCAGCCATCAGGATATTATTAACAAGCCTTCAAACCAGTTGTGGGTCTCACAACTGGACTAGGTGAGTGGATTTGATTTCTCACCATTGCACAAACTAGTGTCTAGTGATAAGGGCACTATTGCACCTCTTGTCCCCCCTCCCTCTCTCTTTTTTGCTACAGCAATCAGTTGTCACTTTCCCAATGGTATCCGGGACCGGGAGTACCACATGTCATGTCAGACTGCAGATGATCTTGCAGCATGTATAGATAGATTCCACCTCCAGCAAGTGTCGCAGCTACTGGATCCCATTCCCCAATTGCAATAGGACCAGGACTATTAGGATAAGTGTGGCGCCCCTGAGGCTAGGCGCCACAGGGAAGTATTACACTGTATTAATAAATGTGTTTTTTTCCCTGTAAGTTGTCAGTTCAGGATTAAACCTGTGGAGTCTGTGCTTGCACACACTTAGGTCTAGACCACTAGAGTAGCAGGTGACCAATAATTTAGTAGGTCCCACAAGGTGGTGGAGCCTAGGCTAGAGAGTGAAAACCAGGAAGTTGGGAAAGTTTACCTCAGACAGTGCTGGGAAGGCAGTGAGGAAGGACAGGCCTGACAGCACAGCCGACAGGAGGGACCCCCATCTTTAAGTGGGGTCCCAGGACAGAAGGCAACGGGCCAGAACTGGTTGTAGCCAGCTGGTCACATTGGTGGAAAGACACCGGCAACGCGGGAAGCAGAGGTGGCCAGGAGTTTAAATGACTGCAGACCGACGAGCTGCGGGGCCATTATAACCGGGTTGCCGTATGCACCACAAGGACATCTCACCCCTCAGGACAGAAACCAGTTGAGGGTACTAGTGGTCGTGGACTGAATTCCGATGGCAGGAGAAATTGTGCGCTCCTGCTGCTCCCGTCCGTATCTGTAAGGGACTGACTTAGAAGACTAGTGACATACTGTAGGACTGGCAGAAGAGCGCTGTAAAGGTGGGAGAAACAGGAAGAACAGACCCCAAAAGACAAAGAAAGAAAACATCTAGAGACTCCATAGGGGAACCCTGAGTTGGCAACATTCACCCGGTAAACTAAACTGTACCGTAAAACATCACCATCTGCCGGTACCCATTAAGGTGGAGCAAAGTTGAATTGGACTCGGTTATCCTTATTGCGGTGCCCGGATGGCTCAGCACCATCAGCAGCTCAGTAGAGGGGTAAGAACTGCAACACCATCCATCACTACAACTCCCCTCATCCACATTTCCATCACTGCTGCCCTGAGGTAATAGCTCCACCTGTAGGGAGCTGCTCCACACTCTGCTGCACCCACCATCACCTCAGCCGCCGGCTTGCAGCGCCAGTGTAATATTACCAGGAACTACAGGTGGCATCACGATCCCCTGTAAATACTCCCTTCCACCCCACCATCTACTCAAATGATAACAAGGGCATGGAACCGGGATCCCGACCACCTGTGATCTCCCTATCCAAGCCGCCATCAGTCCTGGTGTCCGAGTACCCCCCTAGCCCTGGCCGCATCAGAAGGACCTAGAAGGCACTGTTTCCAACCATGTGGAGCACCTTGACCACCTCTAGAGGCATTCAATAGGGACAATGCTGTGTGGGGACCCCTTCCTCCTCCAAGCAACCATCCAACAAGGCATCAACCACCTCTTCCTCCTGTGTCCTTTGTTGAGGAGATTTGACATGCAGATGCCATTGCTTGGGACTGGTTGCATGGGCTTAAGGCTGATGACTTCCTCGACTAATGCACTCAAGGCAAGGTGTTGGTATTCCAGTAGGATAATGCGTATGGGTTCATAATGAAACATGACACTAACCATCAGTGCAATGTCAAGCAACTCTACCCTGCTGCATGACAATATTCCCCAAAGACTACATACCATTTTTGTCAGGGAGGAGGTCACTTTCATGAAATTGTGGGGCAGCAAGGGGTGGTTTGTGGTTGGCATATGTCGGGTTGCAAACGCCAACCAATTTGAGATGTGGCAGGAGGAGGCTCACCTGGAGAAAAGTTGACATTGGATACAGCCCAGGTGTCTCTTGGTTGACC
>JARQOC010000005.1:213669672-213771190 GCA_033576535.1 Allobates femoralis
AACTGCAGCCCTCCCTGGACCCCCTTCAGCCCCCTGCCCACGGTATGTTGTTTGATGCTTTTTTCATGTAACTTTTGAGAATCTGGATCAAAATCTGCATTTCTACCCTGAGACTAGCAAAGTCTATGAAAAGTCAGAAGTGCTGAGCTGTTCCCCTGTTTTTTTTTTTGCAGATGTGGTTCAGATTTATTTTTTTCTGCCCCGAAATCTGCACCAAATCTGCAAGGAAAAACAAATGTGGCACCCCGCATGTGCAGGCGTCACAGAGGGTACTACACCGGTAAAAGAGGTGTAAATACTCCAGCTGCAGGTGGACCCTAGGATGGTGGGTGGGACCCATTCCCAGCACTCCCACATTAGATGAGCGGTGGGAGGTTACCCAGGAGGGGATATATTCACCTCAAGGGGGATCAAGGAGGTCTTTGCTCTCAGGTCTTTGACTGGGAGTTGGAGGAGAATGGAGGAAGAGGAGAGGAAATAGGAAAGTCTCTTGCTAAGTGGAATGAGCGGAAGGTCAAAGCAGGTCGGTTTCAAGCCGAACCAGAGGGAAGAAGAAGGGACCTTGAGGAGGTCCTGAAAGAGGGCGCCCGATGAGAGAAGTCCGGGCCCTAGAGAGAAAGGTAGGTCTTCAGAGTGGATCGACCATACTCCAGGGGATACTCCAGTCCACCACGGGAATGCCAGGCCTGAGGATCCGGCCAAAATCCAGCTTTGCAGTCGGCAACTGGCTGCTGTGGCTTGTTTATCAGCTGCAGCACCCTACCAGTGGAGCGGTCTGCCTGCTTCCTCACAACGAGGGAGAGGACCCCCAGTACTACCTACACGGAGCTACTGGGTATAGGCCCATCCTAGACGGAAAAGAACAGACACGGGTTAGTTAACGAAGGTACACCAAGGGTGCCACCATACAACCTCAGAGAAGTCATGATGAGGTTTTCTAAGGTTTATGATCAGGCCCTCAAGCATGCTGAGTGTAACAGTGACATTGAAGCTTGCTAAGTAAGGCTAGGGTCACACTTGCAGATTTTCCTAGCGTTTTTGGAGACCTGAAAACGAATGTAAAAACGCATCCATAGGCCCCCATGCAAAAAACGCATGCCCCAATAGCAAAAACGCATGTCTGAAGGTACTATGCGTTTTTGGGTGCGTTTTTGGCTCAGCACCCAAAAATACTGCATGATGCACCATTTTTTGAAAAACGCACCCAAAAACGCAGCAAGTATTTTTTGGCGCTTTTTAAAAAAATGCATGCGTTTTTATAACATGGGGCCCTATGGGAAACGCATGCATTTTTGAAAGTGTCAAAATGGACATGCATTTTGACATGTGTTTTTTAACAAAAGGCATGCGTTTTTAAGGGCTTTTTAAGGGGACCCCACACCTAACAGCAAAAACGCAGGCAAAAACGCAGGCGGCCAAAAAACACCTAAAAAAACGCATGGCATGTGTGACCCTAGCCTAATAGTGTAGGAAGCTAATGTCTGTGCCAAAACAGCAAGTCTTCATTGTAAAACAGTTTAAGCTGTGATTGGCAGCTTTTGGACCCCTTTTAAGATGTTTTCTAAGCCCTTGATTTTCCTTCCATTGATTTCAATGGAGTTCAGAAGTTCAACAAACTGTTCATTGAACGTTGCAAGTTCGATGAACCAAACCGAATTTAAACTTCCAAAGGTTTGTTTGTCTCTAATGACAACGAGCTTAAGAACAGACTAGCTTACTAAACAAATTGCTCAGGCACATCCCAATGGGAGAGGGAGCCTGAAATACTCTGTACTTCTCATCCATGGGTTGAGAGGTAATTTTGGCCCACGGCTTTAATTTCTTCTATTATGGCGATGTACCATCAACCCACGGCTCGGATTAAAATTAACGATTCTGTAACTCAGACATTCCCTATTGGTAATGGTACCAGACAGGGCTGCCCGTTGTCTCCGCTGCTATTCGTGATGGCAATGGAACCTCTACTGATGGCGATTCAAAATAACCATAACATAGAGGGCATCACGATAGAGGGAAAACAATTTAAAACGGCAGCATTCGCAGATGACCTCTTGGTGTTTCTGACGAATCCCATGAGAGGACTCCATACCCTCATGGACCTGATGGACCAATACGGAAGACTATCCAACTTCAAGATAAACGTTTCAAAATCCGAAGCTCTAGGGATACAAATAAAACCAAACATCCTTCAAAAACTGAAAGCTTTATATCCTTTATCCTGGCCTAAACAACATATTACCTATCTGGGAATAAAGATAAGTGGAAACCACCGCGATTTATTTAAACTAAACGTTCTTCCCCTTCTTTCATCCACGGCTGCCCTCATTCAAAATTGGAGAGACACATATCTCTCGTGGATGGGGAGGAAAAACATACTGAAAAGCTTAATCCTGCCCAAATTCAATTATCTTTTTCAGATGTTACCTATTTCTATCCCGACTAGCTTCCTTACTAAAGTGAACTCACTCTTTATCAGATATATATGGAAGAACAAGAAACCTCGCATATCACAGCACACACTGTCACTTCCCAAACACCTGGGTGGTATGGGAGCTCCAGACATTAAATTATACTATAGGGCAGCACAAATCTCTAGAATAGTGGACATAATTAGGAACACCAAAGATAAACAATGGATACAAATAGAAGAGGCTCTGGCACCTTACAATCTTAGATCACTCTTCTTAATTCACTTCAACATGAAACAAACTATATCCCTACCAAACCCTTTTACCAGATCTACCCTAAAGATTTGGCAAAAAGAAATGAAACACCTAATGCCGCCACTTACTCCATTAGCTAATCTCAATGATGTGCTCGCCCACTCGGAAACAACGCGATACCGAGAGCAATATAAACACCCTGTAGACCAGTTACAACATGACGGAGCCATTATATCCTTTAAAGACATACGAACTATGCCTGGCCTCTCTAATTTAAACTTTATCCAATATAACGCAATACGACATATTCTCCACCCACTTCTGAAAAAATCAGACCTTAATAGAGGATTAACTGAGTTCGAGAAGCTCTGTGCGACAGTGACAAAACCGAAACAGATATTCTCAAAAATTTGCCATATATTATTATCCGTAGATATTAATCCTAAGAGAGCATTCATAGCGCACTGGGAAAAGGACTTGGGATATAAATTTACACCAACACAGATGCGGTATATCTATTCACATTCACACGGTCCGACACAGTGCGTAAGAGCTCAGGAATCCTCATATAAAGTCGTTACAAGATGGTATTACACCCCGGACCAAATCCGGTTATGGGATATTAACCATCCCTCCAAATGTTGGAGATGCGGAGCTGCAGATGCCACTTATCTACATATGTGGTGGAACTGCCCAACGCTAACCTTGTTTTGGAAAAAGGTGGAGAAAGCTATAGCAACAATCACAAGTACGTCACTCCAACTGGGCCCGGAAGAAGCTTTACTTCATTTCCCAATTTGGCCTGATCACAAACTACACTCCATACTAGCACAACACATTTTGAGTGCAGCAAAGCTGTTGATACCGCTGCACTGGAAATCCCATGAGACACCTACACTGTCACAATTGAAAGAGAAAATCCACTCTCTATATCGTGTGGCCGAAATAGTGGCCTCAGTGAACAACACCACCTCCAAACATCTTAAAATTTGGCAACCGTGGAAAGCCTATTACTATAAACAGAAATAGAGACCTCACCATATGACTCATACCCATATGGATCAAAAATGCCTGATATCTCCCCTTCCCCTCCCTACCCTCCTTCCCGCTAATTTCCTTCTATCTTCTCTCTGACTATATCTCTACTCACTACCTGATTGATTTACTCTTATAGAGACATATTATTATTCGATCTCAGACTCTAATGCAAATGGAACCATCATGACAGAAAGAGTCTAAGAGCACTGGTAACTTAAGGAACACCGACGAGAGCACACGAAAGCTCTCTTGCTTGAAATACAATACTTCTATGACACCTAACACGACATATCTCGGTGTAACATATTTTATGATATATACCAGACTGGATTAGACGTTGATATTGTTAAGAACGTCGCTCTTTCTTTTTTGTCTCTTTCTTTATCTCGTTACTCTGTTTAGCTCTGTTTTCACTATTCACAATGTTTATATATTATTTACATTGTACCGCTGTATTACTTTTTCAAAAACAATAAAAAGAATTTTGAAGAGAAAAAAAAAAAAAAA
Source organism: Allobates femoralis (assembly GCA_033576535.1). Classification (NCBI taxonomy): domain Eukaryota; kingdom Metazoa; phylum Chordata; class Amphibia; order Anura; family Aromobatidae; genus Allobates; species Allobates femoralis. The sequence continues at coordinate 213,673,881 of JARQOC010000005.1, forward strand.
AAAAGAGAGGTAATTTTGGGTTAGCAAAGTCGAGAAAGGACAAGGATAGCGGTGGGTGCATTGGCTTCCCTCTCACGTCATGTGCAGGGGTGGCGTTACATCACTATTCTATCACTACAAGAACTATAAACCTACCTTGACTTTTGGCCACAAGTGTTCTTACCCAAAGGGATGGTCATAGGCACATATCACGAATACCTTAGGTACAGGCTGGTGATGAAGATGGCTGGTGATGAAGGTTTGACAAATAAATGGTATATCTTTTACTGCTCGTACTTCTGTAATGACAAATGTTTTAATATAAGTTGGCAAAGCTGATATGAGTTACAATATTTACTATGACAACTTAAAGGAGTTAATTTTTACCATTGTGAGAAGTTACATAAAAACATATGTGAACCATTAACTCTAATTCAGGATTGTTCTATATAAAGGAAATTATGCAAAAATGCTAACTGAACTCATTGCCTAATATGACTAAGAAACGACATGATAAACAAGTGATGAACATTCTGTCCTGATTTGACAATGAAAAGTACAATTACTCTTTTCTCTGGATGGGGAAGAATTAGATATATTAGATATTTTTCAGAAACGGAGCTTATATTATAACCATTTCTATTAACTCTTTTCTTGACACTGATAAATATAAGGTAAACTTTTCCTTAGCAACAGACTTAAAACTGCATTTATCTTTAAATTTTACAGTCAAAAGATTTTATATGCCTTTATGGTGAATTTCTACACAAAAAGAGCTACAAAAACATTTAAAGATGTGCCTTAAAATTGTACATTTTTACAAAATGTTTTTATTATTATCATTATTATATATTTATATAGCGCCATTAGGCTCTATCGCGCTTTACATGTGTAAGGGCAGATGAGGACAAGAATGTAAAATTAAATTTAATCATACAGATACAGTTGTTAATAGTTTTAAATGGATCGTTCTACCTTAAGCTCCAGGCGATTGCAATGGGACACTTAAAGTGGCTGTGCCATGAACAATTGTATATTTTAATTAATAGATCTTAGAATAAAATAAATTCCTGTCCTATCTAAAAAAAAAAAATGTTCCTGTCCCGAGATATCCTTACAAATGTGTCCTTGTCATAGAAAAAATTCCAGTTCTAGAGATGGTGCTTCCAAGGGAATAGGAAAAAAGGCTATATCAGGTAAGGACTAATTTATTAATTATGCCTGATGAAGGCTCGATTCATACAGAGCCGAAACCTGTTGGATCTTTGTTTTAATATAATAAATTAGTTCTTGATGGATATAGCATTTTTTTCTATACCCTTAGAAGCGCCATCTCTAGAACTGGAATATTTTTTATTACTTCTCACTCCTACGAATGCTCTTGGGATCATTTCATGGTCTCCAGGTGGTGAACTTCAAGCCCAGCAGATGGTATTGAAGAGGAAAGTGATCCTAAAGGCCCAGTTACACACACAGATATCTGTGCAGATATTATTCGCAGATCTCTGGTTGCAGTGAAATCATGGACACATTGTTCTATTTTGTGGCCGTGTACAAATGTAACAATGTGTCCATGATTTCACTGCAACCAGAGATCTGTGAACAATCTCTGCACAATTATCTGTGTGTGTAACTGGACCTTTAGGATCAATTTGCTTGATTTTTATTTAGCAAGGTGACTGCATACAATTGCACTTATATCCACATATGTTTTAACACTACACTTGGATCTCACATGGAGTTTGTCTCTTTCTTCTTTTGCCCTAATAGGGAAATTTCTTTAAATGTGTCCCTGTGTAATATATGTGTCCGACAATGCATGAAAAGGTTAGATATATCACAGCTCCTGAGCAGTGGTGGAAGTATAAGAGAGTATACAGACATAACAGCTGGGGATCACAGCTGATTCTTGCTGTGATGTAAAACAAGTTTTTTTAACAGGCAATAAAATGTTTTCATCACCGTAAGAATCAGCTACGATCCCCAGCTGTAATGTCTGGATACTCTCTTTTACGTCCTCCCATTTCCAGGAGCTGTGGTATATCCGACCTGTTCCTGCAAGGTCGGACACATTCATTATGCAGGGGCACATTTACAAGAATACCTCTGGACAGGAACATTTTTTTTTAACATATCCAATTGTGGAACTCATTTTTATTCAGAGATCTGTTAATTAAAATATACAATGGTTTGTGGCACAACCCCTTCAATCCTCTTCATATTAAAAGCTGTTTCTGGTGCTGTGGGAGAGGGTCTTTCACCAGTCAGACCAGGATGAGTTAATGGAGTGAGTCCTATTTTTGGACTGAAACATTGAAGGAACCAGAGATAAATGTAAAAACTCTTTTTTGCAGCTCTCAATCAAAATGATAAAAGCATGAAGATGACACACAAGCATGATGCATAGCAAATTGAATTTGTGGATATTATTAAAAATGTGGCTCTCCAAACTTTTCCATACCAACATATATTTAAAGAAAGTGTCTGTGAAGTCCTTTCGACAGGCCCGATCTTCACATTCTCGTCAAATATTTCATGCAATACTAGTTGACTAGTTCTGTCATGTATTCCATGTGGCAGCAGATGAGACATACAGTATCTTTAGCCTCCCTGGCGGTCTGTTTAGGTCTTGAATTTTTTGCTAAAAGCGGGCTTACCCGCGTTCGCGGCAGATGCGGTAAAAAAACCGCATCTGCCGCACTTGCCGCATAGCTGCCGCACTTGCGCCGCACTTGCGGCGCGGTTGCGGCGCGGTTGCGGTAATCTGCATAGTAAAGGGAACCAACCACCTCGGATGACCCTCATACACTGTTAATATGTGCCCCTGCAGCCTAGTAAACCATTAGCAGCACTGTTTTTGTGTGAAAAGTGGCTGCAGTAGAAGTGAGATAATGATTTTATAAACTTACATGCCTGCGTACTTTTGGGCGTCTCCCTGTGTGTGCTGGCACTTGTGGGCTGGGCTCATCATGTCTGCTCTCCCCTCCCTTATGCACGCCCCCTCTCAGCCTGCTATAGTGATGTGAGGCTGAACTCGTCATAAAGGGGCGGGGCTAAATCGCGGCATCCCGGTAGCCCCGCCCCTTTATGACGCAATCAGCCTCACATCACTATAGCAGGCTGAGAGGGGGCGTGCATAAGGGAGGGGAGAGCAGACATGATGAGCACAGCCCACAAGTGCCAGCACACACAGGGAGACGCCCTCAAAGTACGCAGGCATGTAAGTTTATAAAATCATTATCTCACTTCTACTGCAGCCACTTTTCACACAAAAACAGTGCTGCTAATGGTTTACTAGGCTGCAGGGGCACATATTAACAGTGTATGAGGGTCATCCGAGGTGGTTGGTTCCCTGCAGATTACCGCAACCGCGCCGCAACCGCGCCGCAAGTGCGGCGCAAGTGCGGCAAGTGCGGCAGATGCGGTTTTCACACCGCATCTGCCGCGAACGCGGGTAAGCCCGAGCCTGACTCGGGGTTAACGCTTCTGGTAGTGAATGTTAACCCCGAGTCAGGCTCGGGAATAACGCTAGGAAGGTTAACATATTTTGTCCAAAAGTGAGAGAACCGGGCACTGACCTGTTAATCCTCTTGACACTCCAGTTAGGTGAGGGCAGGAGCAAGTTGCTCAGCTGTGCAACAATCAGATGAATATCCAGTTAGAAGAAAAGCAGCAGCACTCGTGCGTCCTGATGCAAACCGGCTTTATTTATTCATCGTGCATAGTTATTACAGGGAAGGTGCTCTCGGGGAGGGAGAGAGGCTGGAGGCAACAGTGACCGTTTCGCAGACACTTCCGCTTCTACGGGCTCTCTCTACGGGCGGAAGTGTCCGCGAAACCGTCACCGTTGCCTCCAGCCTCTCTCCTTCCCCGAGAGCACCTTCCCTGTAATAACTATGCACGATGAATAAATAAAGCCGGTTTGCATCAGGACGTATGAGTGCCGCTGCTTTTCTTCTAACTGGATTTAACATATTTTAACATACCGTATATACTCGTGTATAAGCCGAGTTTTTCAGCCCAAAAATTGGGCTGAAAAGTCACCCCCTCGGCTTATACACGGGTCAATACGGTAATATATGTGGTGGGGGCTGTGTCCGGGTGCTGGGGAGGCTGGAGGAGGCGGGGGGGGGCTGATGAGTGAGCGGCCCGTCACGTGGGGCCGCTCATTAGATATGCACGGCTCCCCCCGCCCATCACAGCGGCAGGGGGAGCCGTGCATACAGCCCCCCAGTGTATACAGCAGCCCCCCAATGGCACTAGCCCCCCCATCATTGTAAGAGCCCCCACACTTTGCAGAGCTCCCCCGCTGCTTTATCTTACCATCCGGGGTCTTCGCCGTGGGTCCTACGCGCTGTGTTCAGGTCTCACGTGACCCGGCGCGATGACGTCATTCCACTGCGACCGCCGGGTCACATGAGACCGGGAACACAGCGCTCGAGGAAGGACTGGAGGACCCGCGGTGAAGAAGACCCCGGATGGTAAGATAAAGCAGTGGGGGGGGGGCTCTGCAAAGTGTGGGGGGCTCTTACAATGATGGGGGGGCTAGTGCCATTGGGGGGCTGCTGTATACACTGGGGGGCTGTATATACCCTGGGGCCTGCTGTATACCTCTGGGGCCTGCTGTATATACCCTGAGGCCTGCTGTATATACCCTGGGGCCTGCTGTATACCTCTGGGGCCTGCTGTATACCTCTGGGGCCTGCTGTATATCTCTGGGGCCTGCTGTCTATACCCTTGGGGCCTGCTGTATATACCCTTGGGCCTGCTGTATATACCCTGGGGCCTGCTGTATATACCCTGGGGCCTGCTGTATACCTCTGGGGCCTGCTGTATACACCCTGGGGCCTGCTGTATACCTCTGGGGCCTGCTGTATATATCCTGGGGCCTGCTGTATATACCCTGGGGCCTGCTGTATATACCCTGGGGCCTGCTGTATACCTCTGGGGCCTGCTGTATACTTCTGGGGCCTGCTGTATATACCCTGGGGCCAGCTGTATATACCTCTGGGGCCTGCTGTATATACCCTGGGGCCTGCTGTATATACCCTGGGGCCTGCTGTATACCTCTGGGGCCTGCTGTATACCTCTGGGGCCTGCTGTATATACCCTGGGGCCAGCTGTATATACCCTGGGGCCTGCTGTATACCTCTGGGGCCTGCTGTATACCTCTGGGGCCTGCTGTATATACCCTGGGGCCTGCTGTATATACCCTGGGGCCAGCTGTATATACCCTGGGGCCTGCTGTATATACTCTGGGGCCTGCTGTATATACCCTGGGGCCTGCTGTATACCTCTGGGGCCTGCTGTATACCTCTGGGGCCTGCTGTATATACCCTGGGGCCTGCTGTATATACCCTGGGGCCTGCTGTATATACCCTGGGGCCAGCTGTATATACCCTGGGGTCTGCTGTAGATACCCTGGGGCCTGCTGTATATACCCTGGGGCCTGCTGTATATACTCTGGGGCCTGCTGTATATACCCTGGGGCCTGCTGTATATACCCTGGGGCCTGCTGTATATACTCTGGGGCCTGCTGTATACCTCTGGGGCCTGCTGTATACCTCTGGGGCCTGCTGTATATACCCTGGGGCCTTCTGTATACCTCTGGGGCCTGCTGTATATACCCTGGGGCCTGCTGTATACCTCTGGGGCCTGCTGTATATGCCTCTGGGGCCTGCTGTATATGCCTCTGGGGCCTGCTGTATACCTCTGGGGTCTGCTGTTTATACCTTTAGGGATGCTGTATATACCACTGGGGAGGCTGCTGTATACTACCACTGGGGAGGCTGCTGTATACTACCACTGGGGAGGCTGCTGTATACTACCACTGGGGAGGCCTGTATACCACACTGCTGGGGGCTGTATACCTGTGCTGGGGTCCACCCTCGGCTTATACACGAGTCAATAGGTTTTCCCAAGTTTTGGGGGCAAAAGTAGGGGGGTCGGCTTATACACGGGTCGGCTTATACACGAGTATATACGGTATGTTATTTTTGGATCCTGTTTTATCTGATCTATCACCTTAACCCAGTGTTACTGGCTTCTATTGATGTGTTACTGGCTTTTGATCTATGAATGTGAAAGGCTCCTTGATCTAAACTTATTTTAATTTTTTACAATCCAAGACAATGATCGCAGCCGATCCAGATTGGTGGCATGTCACGTGGAAATTGTGTAGTGTGCACTTTACAGACTCAACTGGCACACAACAGTATCTAACTCAACATTTCACCTGTTCCGATTATATGGTACGATATACTAAACCTTCTGCTCTACCCCAAAACTTATACTGGATCCACAACCTTCGAATTGAACATTAGAATACATGAACATGTGCCAGATATTGAGTACAAAAGAGAGGCAACTGATCTACGTTATCTCAAAACCAGAATACATTATTTTAAAACTTGTCATAATGGTAACTCTTCACTTTGTATTCAAGGCATTAACCATGTTCATAGAGTATCAGAATCAGAATCCACAGTAGGCAATGTAAGGCAGATTTATTATTTAAACACATATGTTTTCTTCATTTTAAATACTCTTAATATTCATATATTCATCAATTCCTCGCTCTTTTCTTTCACTTTCTTTCTTTCATTATGTTCATTTGCTACTCTTGGTTCTCTTCATTAATCCCACATATATTTGATTTTGTTATAATAGTTTTTCTATCATAATGCATAAATGAATTAATTCACATTTTTGTGCTTTTCACTTATTTATTGTCTGTGTATTCATGTGTAATTTTATTCGTTATTCATTATGCATAATTGTTTTGATTAATCATTTTATTTATCTAATCTATCATTAATACTTACCACTCTTTTAATTTCTTTTTTACTATCAGAATCATGTACTATTCATTCTTTTTTCAGTTAAGCGGAACATTTGTATTATACATTCAATTTTATTTTAACTACCGTATATACGCGTGTATAAGCCGACCCGTGTATAAGCCGACCCCCCTACTTTTGCCCCCAAAACCTGGGAAAACCTATTGACTCGTGTATAAGCCGAGGGTGGACCCCAGCACAGGTATACAGCCCCCAGCAGTGTGGTATACAGCAGCCTCCCCAGTGGTATATACAGACCCCAGTGGTAATACAGCAGCCCCAGTGGGTATACCGCAGCCCCAGGGGGTATACAGCAGCCCCAGGGACTATACAGCAGCCCCAGTGGTAATGCAGCAGCCCCAGGGGGTATACAGCAGCCCCAAGGGCTATACAGCAGACCCAGGGGTAATACAGCAGCCCCAGGGGCTATACAGCAGCCCCAGGGGCTATACAGCAGCCCCAGTGATAATACAGCAGCCCCAGTGGTAATACAGCAGCCCAAGGGGTAATACAGCAGCCCCAGGGGTAATACAGCAGCCCCAGGTGCTATACAGCAGCCCCAGGGAGTATACAGCAGCCCCAGGGGCTATACAGCAGCCCCAGGGGTATACAGCAGCCCCAGGGGGTATACAGCAGCCCCAGGGGCTATACAGCAGCCCCAAGGGCTATACAGCAGCCCCAGGGGCTATATAGCGGCCCCTGGGGGTACCCAGCAGCCCCCAGGGGGTACCCAGCAGCCCCCTGGGGGTAACCAGCAGCCCCCAGGGGGTATCCAGCAGCCCCCTGGGGGCACCCAGCAGCCCCCTGGGGGTACCCAGCAGCCCCCAGGGGGTATCCAGCAGCCACCTGGGGGTACCCAGCAGCCTCCAAGGGGTACCCAGCAGCCCCAAATGCTGGCACTAGCCCCCCCTTGCAAGGGCCCCCCCCCCCCGGGCGCTTCTCTTACCATCCCGGTCTTCTGATCCGCGCCGCTCCTCGGTGCTCCGTCCTCGCAGCTCCCATCCTGCTACATCTGGGATCCCCGGCGGTCGCGCGATGACGTCATTGCGCGACGGCCGGGGATCCCGGATGTAGCAGGACGGGAGCTGTGAGGACGGAGCACCGAGGATCAGAAGACCGGGATGGTAATATAAGCGCCCGGGGGGGGGCCCTTGCAAGGGGGGGCAAGTGCCAGCATTTGGGGGCATATGCACTGCTTCCCCCTGCCGCTGATTGACAGGGGGAAGCAGTGCATATATAATGAGCGGCCCCACGTGACGGGGCCACTCATACAGCAGCCTCCCCCCGCCTCCACAGCCCCGGATGCAGCCCCCACCACATCACATACCGTAGTGACTCGTGTATAAGCCGAGGGGGAGACTTTTCAGCCCAAATTTTGGGCTGAAAAACTCGGCTTATACACGAGTATATACGGTAATTTATCTTGCTCTCTACCGTATGTACTGTGTGACTGCATTCATATCGTGATATTAATGTCCATACAGGGCCAGCCTCAGGCTAAATTGCGCCCTGTGCAAAATTCCCCTTTGGTGCCCCCAGACCATGTCACATGAGACATGCAGCCAATCAGTGGCAGCTTCACTCTTTCCTCACATAAAACTGACATCCCGAGGAAATCAGGGAACAACAGCAGCTCTCATTTATTCTGAAGCCGCCATCGGCGATCTGAGGCGGGCACGAGAAACGTGACCGTGCATGTCAGATCGCCACATATCGCCAGGCGAGATTGCGGTGTGTGCCGGTACCATAAGAGATTACGCTTCAAGGAACCATTTAACAATAATGGGTTCATGTGAATATACTACTATGCATGTGTTTAAACACACAACACACCTTGCATTAAAATGATGCCCCTCAGCTCCATGAACATAATCATACACCCTTGATGGTAACAATGGCACATAAATTTTTATTAAAAAAAATAAACCTTTAGGACCTGTGCCCCTGAATTTCTAGAAAAAAAATGACATAGGGCTCCGCCATATTTTTGGTCCAGCCAGGTACAACTTGGCAGCTACGGACTGCCACCCACCCCCAGCTGCCTCGTCATACCTGGCTGGAACCAAAAATACAGCGAAGCCCATTTTTTTTTAAAATTTCTAGAACTAATTCTAGAAAAAAAATTACGTGGGGCTCCGCCATATTTTTGGTCCAGCCAGGTACAACTAGGCAGCTGGGGGCTGGAATCCTCAGCATAGAGAGGCCCAAGCGTTCTGGGCCCCCCATGCTGCGAATTGCAGCCCGCAGCCGCCCCAGAAAATGGTGCATTCATTGAAGCGCCATTTTCTGGCGTTGTACCCATGCTCTTCCAGTTGCCCTGGTGCCGGTGGCTAACTGGGTAATAAAGGGGTTAATGCCAGCTTTTTATTGGCAGCTGGCACTAAGCCCGAGATTCATAATATAGGGCCAATGTTAGACCCGCCATTAGGAATCTCTAGTACGGTAAATAGTCAATAAATACACACAGAGAAAAATCTTTTTATTTGAAAAAAAAACACAGACACAATTCGGACTCCATCTTTATTATAAAAAGATCCGACGTAGTCCACAACGAAGGTCCCACGACGCTCGATCGCCTCCGACGTAGTCCACAATGAAGATCCCACGACGCTCGATCGCCACTGCTCAATCCAGAGACTGCAGCAAGGGATCAAGTGTCCTCTTCCTACAGCCTCTGGGGTCACCATTATGGGGCACTGTATGGCAATGATCTGTCATACAATTCACCAAGACTATGATCCCAGAGACCACAACAAGAGGACACTTGATCCCTTATTGTAGTCTCTGGGATCAGCGTCATGGTGCACGGTATGGCAATGGTCTGTCATACCGTGCACAATGACGCTGATCCCAGAGACTACAAGAGAACACTTGATCCCTTGTTGTAGTCTCTGGGATCAGCGTCATGGTGCACGGTATGGCAATGATCTGTTATACCATGCACCCGACGCTGATCCCAGGGACTACAACAAGGGATCAAGTGTCCTCTTGTTGTAGTCTCTGGGATCAGCGTCATGGTGCACGGTATGGCAATGATCTGTCATACAATTCACCAAGACTATGATCCCAGAGACCACAACAAGAGGACACTTGATCCCTTGTTGTAGTCTCTGGGATCAGCGTCATGGTGCATGGTATGGCAATGATCTGTCATACCGTGCACAATGACGCTGATCCCAGAGACTACAAGAGGACATTTGATCCCTTGTTGTAGTCTCTGGGATCTGCATCCGGTGCACGGTATGACAGATCATTGCCATACCATGCACCATGACGCTGATCCCAGAGACTACAACAAGAGGACACTTGATCCCTTGTTGTAGTCTCTGGAGATCGTTTCCATGACGATTGGATCCTCTAAGTGCTGTGATCCCTGAGATCACAGCACTTAGAGGGTTAACACAGCCAGGGCACAGCAATCACACAGATGCTGTGCCCTGGCTGTGACACCGCTCCTCTGCACACTCATCTCTATGCTGGGAGATGACTGTGCAGAGGAGCCGACAGAAGAAGGAGGACGCCGCAGGAAGAGGACAGCGCAGAGAAGACCCGGAGCAGACCGGAGGACAGAGGGAGAAGACCGAAGGAAAGAGGGAGAACAGAGGAGAAGAAAGAAGACAGGTGAGGAAGAAGAGGGAGCGGGAAGAGGAGAACGGGCGGAGGTGATCACCGCAGGCAGCGGCGATCACAGGAGCCATGGGGAGGGATCGCAGGGCAGGGGAGACCACAGGGGGGAGATCACCCACAGGGGGAGCCCACAGGGGGGAGATCGGAGGGCAGGGGGCACATCAGCGGCCCGGGGCAGAGCGGAGGGCCAGGGAACGACGGCGCCCCCTTTGAAGCATGGCAGGCGGCGCCCTGTGCGACCGCACAACTCGCACAGCGGTAGGGCCGGCCCTGTGTCCATATTTCCTATATTGGTCTTTGACATTCTGACATTCTTTATGGTATGTGATAGCTATGCACCTTTTTCTTCATAGACTGTTTTGCCTCTGTCTTGGCATATATTTTGTACTTGCGTTCTACCTCCTGGGTTCAGGCACACAAATCCTTGCTATGTGACTGCATGATGGCCCCTTTGCATAATGTTTAATGTGAGATTTCAGGTGATTATGCTTTTATGCAAATTGGGTTTTCTCTTTGGAAATATGATATTATTTAAGGAGTCTCTTGTTTGGCGGGGCTAAAAAGCGTTCTAGGGCTGGCAGCGCCTAAGCGGAATGTGACGTGTGCTTTATGAGAAATGTGTGCCCTCTCGCTCATTCTGACTATTCTTTAATCTTTTACATTTATATTTAGTTACCTTAGAATTACAATAACAAGTCAAATAATTATTTGCCTGTAAAAATTCTGCTTGATGGTAAAGATAAACTAGTATAACTATGACTGCATTTTGCATATTCCCCTTTATATTTGTATACCCTACTTTAGTACTAAAAGTAAGGTATTTTCAGCTCACCATTTGTTGTAATTACTTTATGGAGCAATTCTAAGGCTGGAACCACACTGTCTGAGTGACTTGCGAGTTACTCTCACGAGTCTCGGATCAGTCACCTGGGATGGCCTCCCCCTGTCTGGATGGGAGCAGTGAAGCTACATAGACCACTGACCATATTCCTTCCAAAGAGGAAGGGGTCGTGCCGGGTGAATGATCTGACACTCATATGAGTAGCTCGCTTGTCACTCAGAAACTGTGGTTCCAGCCTGAGGGCGGTGCGGAGATAAGGAGTTCAGTAATTCAGATCGAAGGCAAAAAGGTAATATCTTTCAAAACTCATTCTCAGAAAATTGTGTAATTAATAACATTTCCAATTTATTAGAATTTCTTAAAAACAAGTAAGGGGAACATTTTAAATCAGAGATACCATGATAGTGGTACTGAGGAAACAGTGACAGATTTGAAATGGAGATCTTACTCATACTGTTTGAGTACACAGTAGTACAGTATGAGTAAAATCTCCATTTCAAATCCGTCACTGTTTCCTCAGCACCACTATCATGGTATCTCTGATTCTACATTTTCCACTTACTTGTTTTTAATGAATTCTAATAAAATGGACAATTTATCATTTACAGATTTTTTTTCCTGTGGATGAGTTTTGCTGGATATTTCTTTTTTGCCATGCTTAAGTACTGTACCTTTATGGCTCTCAAATACTTCTTTGCGACCAAACTGTTGTATCTAGAAATTGGAAGCTTTCATATATTTCATAAAGATTAACCATCAAAATTGACTTTTCAACCCTTTGATGATCTATTTGCGATTTTCTGTTGCTAATAGGAGCTATTGCTCCTTATATGCATCTTTTTGCTTAAAGGCAACATTGAATTTATTAGTGTGTTTTCAGCAGTTTCATTACTTGTGAACAGATACTTGAACTTTATTTTGCATATGTCACTTTTGGGGTCCCACATAAGTCTGTGCTGTGATTTTTGATCCTTACAGCCCTAGAAAAAAAAATTCTACAAGAAAGCTTGTATTGTTACCACTGAATGTTTATATATGAATTTTCACCCAGGGGCCTTACCACAATACTAACTAGATACCTTAAAACTATCCATGTAGTGAGTACATGCCAGCACTGGAATTCTGTCTGAACATATATGTATAGCAGTTTTGCTGAAATTGATGTTGATTAAAATGTTCTATGGGCATGGACATTAGGTGTTTTATGTTTTTTCACAGGGTTTTTACTTGTTTTTAAATATTGTGTGATAATCTGTGTCTCTGGAATTGTTTTATTTAATAAAATTTTGGTTCATTTAAAACCTTCTAGTTTAATATATTCCTTGATCCTGGTTAACAATACACATTCTCTCCTTCTGTTGTACCTTCAAATAATAGTATTCATCCTTATGCTGACCCTCAATTGTTATATGTATATTGTGGTGCATGTGTCTTCTCCATCTTGAGATGTCTCCTCCTCCACTGTGTGTGACTTATTTTTTATAGTTTTTAATTGTTTTTACTAAATGATTTTGTATGATTTCTATATTCTTTATAAGACTATACTCTTCTTTTATTGTTATTTGCGTAATGTGGAGTCATTGACAGGCATACCATTGGTACAACCTCTGCAGCTGCACAGGGCTCTAATGGGTAAAGAGACCCGCTATCACTGCCATCAGCAAGCGGCTTCTGTGCTAGACACATAAATAGGTGCATTATGTTGAGCCGGCGGACTACAAAGGGACCTCATTTTGTTCTTGTTCATATGCCTTTGTCAGTCTGTGTATCAGACAATTATTTTTACTCTTTTTATATTTCTAACTAAAATATTATTCTAGTTGTCTATATTTATATTGCTGTTGGATTCATGGTTCCTAATAAGTAGAAGCCTATACAGTGCGTTGTGAAGGTATTTAGCCTCCTTGACTTTTTCAACCTTTTTCAACATTTCACGCTTTAAACATAAAGATATAAATTCTAATTTTTTTTTAGAAGAATCATCAAGTGGGACACAATCGTGAAGTGGAACGAAATTTATTAGATATTTTCAACTTTTTTAACAAATAAAAAACTGAAAAGTGGGGCGTGCAATATTATTCGGTCCCCTTTACTTTCAGTTCAGCAAACTCACTTCAGAAGTTCAGTGAGGATCTCTGAATGATCCAATCTTGTCCTAAATGACTGGTAAAGATAAATAGAATCCACCTGTGTGTAATCAAGTCTCCGTATAAATGCACCGGCTGTGTGATAGTCTCAGGGTTCTGTTTCAATGCAGAGAGCATTATGAAGACCAAGGAACACAACAGGCAGGTCTGAGATACTGTTGTGGTGAAGTGTAAAGCTGAATTTGGATACAAAAAGATTTCCTAAGTTTTAAACATCTCAAGGAGCACTGTGCAAGCGATCAAATTGAAATGGAAAGAGTATCAGACCACTGCAAATCTACCAAGACCCGGCCGTCCCTCTAAACTTTCATCTCGAACAAGGAGAAGACTGATCAGAGATGCAGCCAAAAGGCCCATGATCACTCTGGATGAACTGCAGAGATCTACAACTGAGGTGGGAGAGTCTGTCCAAAGGACAACAATCGGAGATCTATAGCCAACTACTTTGAAAACTCCTCTCCCACTCTTTCCCTTCCACAAACGGTGCAAGACCTCATAAATTCTCCTAACAATACCCAACTATGGATATCTAACATAACTTATAAAATTCTTAATAAGGAGACAGAACTTCCTGATCATTCTTTCATAGCGGCATGGGAACAAGAATTAAAGATCAAAATAGATTTGTAAAAAATGACAAAAACACTAGCTATTACGTATTCCAATACCGCTTCTGCCACGATCCAGGAATCTTATTTTAAAATGTTATCTCGATGGTATTAATAAAAAGAGGGGGGGGGGACAAGAGGCGCAATAGTGCCCTTATCACTAGACACATGCTTGTGAAGTGGTGAGAAATAAAATCCACTCACCTAGTCCAGTTGTGAGACCCACAACTGGTTTGAAGGCTTGCTAGTAATGTCCTGATGGCTGCTGCTGGACTTCCACCGGCCACTCACACGTGGAGATGAAACAAGATGCTTGGGAACAAATGGTGTACAACAGTCCGCGCTGCCAGGATTACTCACTTCAAAGAATACACAAGTAGTTGATGTTTAACCAGATCCTTTATTCTCCGACGCGTTTCAGTGCCCTCCTGATGAAGGTGCCAGGAGGGCACTGAAACGCGTCAGAGAATAAAGGATCTGGTTAAACATCAACTACTTGTGTATTCTTTGAAGTGAGTAATCCTGGCAGCGCGGACTGTTGTACACCATTTGTTCCCAAGCATCTTGTTTCATCTCGATGGTATTGGACCCCGGTAAAACTCCATTGTATTAATCCGGTAAACTCACCAAATTGTTGGAGAGCCTGTGACAACCCAGGGACCTTATCCCATATATTTTGGAGCTGCCCAAAATTAGTACATTTCTGGCTGGGTATTAAACAACTCATTACAGAAATTACTGGTTGAAAATTAATATTACTCCTTACCTTGCTCTTCTATCCATCGGCATAGAAGACCTTCCCAAACAGTTACGCTATATAATCTCACATATACTCTTGACGGCAAAACTTGTCATAGCTTCCAGGTGGAAAAGTGACGATCTACCAACTTTATCACACTTGATAGAAAGAGTAACGCAACACAACATATATGAATATAATGCCGCCGTTAGAGGTAATTCTTTTTCAAAATATTCACAACGTTGGGATCTCTGGACCATGAAATATTCTCCCATGTTATTAATCTAGGCCTAGAGACATGCTTAAATATGTTCTTAGGCTATCCTAGCTCTAGCCATTATATTGACTTATGATGATGGTACAAATTGTGAACGATTGATGCTCAGAGGTACCTGAATTTCATTTCGAATTCTTCATTCTACCAAGCTTTAAATTTATGGTCTTGCTTTATTTACTCATCAATGCAGCATGTTAACTTATGAAAATCTTTTATTTTCTATGTACGTTCCCGTCTGTTGTGGGAGCTACAAACCGTTACATTCCAATGTGAAACCCAATGTTTTTGTTTAATATGTCTGTTCCCCTCCTCCTCTCCCTCCCTTTATTTATGTATCCTCCACCCCCCCCCCTTTTTTTTCCCTCCTGTTATAATTTGAAAAATTTCAATAAAGACATTTGAAAAACAAAGGACAACAATCAGTCGTACATTGCACAAATCAGGCCTTTATGGAAGAGTGGCAAGAAGAAAGCCATTTCTCAAAGATATCCATAAAAAGTTTCATTTGAAGTTTGCCACAAGCCACCTGGGAGACACACCAAACGTGTGGAATAAGGTGCTCTGGTCAGATGAAACCAAAAGCAAACTTTTGGGCCACAATGCAAAATTATATGTTTGGAGTAAAAGCAACACAGCTCATCACCTTCAAAACACCATACCCACTGTCAAACATAGTAGTGGCAACATCATGGTTTAGGCCTGCTTCTCTTCAGCAGGGACAGGGAAGATGGTTAAAATTGATGGGAAGATGGACAGAGCCAAATACAGAACCATCCTGGAAGAAAACCTGTTGGAGTCTGCAAAAGACCTGAGACTGGGACGGAGATTTATCTTCCAAGAAGACATTGATCCCAAACATAAAGCAAAATCTACAATGCAATGGTTAAAAAATAAACGTATCCAGGTATTAAAATGACCAAGTCAAAGTCCAGACCTGAATCCAATACAGAATCTGTGGAAAGAGCTGAAACCTGCTGTTCTCAAACGCTCTCTATCCAACCTCACTGAGCTCCAGCTGTTTTGCAAGGAAGAATGGGCAAGAATTTCAGTCTCTCGATGTGCAAAACTGATAGAGACATACCCCAAGCGACTTGCAGCTGTAATCGCAGCAAAAGGTGGTGCTACAAAGTATTAACTCAAGGGGGCCGAATAATATTGCACGCCCCACTTTTCAGTTTTTTAATTGGTAAAAAAGTTTAAAATATCCAATAAATTTCGTTCCACTTCACAATTGTGTCCCACTTGTTGTTGATTTTTCACAAAAAAATTAGAATTTATATCTTTATGTTTGAAGCCTGAAATGTGACAAAAGGTTGAAAAGTTCAAGGGGGCCGAATACTTTCACAAGGCACTGTATATGCACATAACAATAACGCCTTATTTCTAATACACTTTTTATGTTCTGAAGCCACGTAAGACTCCATGCATTTACAGGTTACGGTAATTTATTAGCCTGTGTAGATAGGCTTCAAATGCAAACTGAACAATTGGTAATAGATTTTTCAGTGAACATTGATTGCCATTTTTCTCAGCAGCACAGATTCTATTTACTTAGGTCAATGTGCTGCTGAGAACAAAGGCCTGTCTGGCAAATCGAGAACATTTCTATACGAAAGAGCATTTTGTTTATTCATTGCTTGATTGGCAGCCCATTTAGACTGTCTGGTTATGAAACCAGTGATCCTAGGAACGCTCGTTCATGATTACTTTCGGTGTAAATGATCAATGACATTGCAGTAGGGGCACATGGCCACATGATCACATGATTGCTGTTGTGAATGTACTGATGTAAACCCAACAGAAGGACTAGTAAATAAGCATCACGAAAAGAAAGTGCACAATTGAAAATAGTATAGAAAGCTGTCACTAACTTCCCACTAGTTTGGCACTCAAAACATGATTTATGTAGTATATTTCAGTAAATTTGCATTATAGGATAAAATATAGAATTCTTCATCTGACAACTAAATAATTTGTATGAGGTGGAGACAAGACCTGATAATAAACTGAATGTCCCCTTTTTTAATGTGAGAGATACGCAACTTTTCCTTTCTACAGTTTTCTATCCATTTTGACTCATTATTATCCATTTTATGTATGTGAAGCTGGCCAGGCCACAATTATAGTTCTTCTCCAGCTGGTTCAGGATTCATTCCAACTGGAGAAAAGCCAATTAGCTTTAGCCAGAAGGTGGTTGTGAAGCCGGGAACATAAGAATCCCCCAGTGGATGGTACTAAGGGCTGTTGCCAGTGTACTGTAGATGGTTTCAAAATGGTTTTTAAACAGAATGTTTCAGGAAAGGATTTTAGGAAAGCTGTGTCCTTAATCTGGTACCGCTTAATACAATAATCTATAATCATCATCGCCCAGTTAACATTAGTGGGCTCCTGTCATGTTAGCATCAGAAAATATTGCTCAGAAAGTTACAACACTTTACTTTACAATGTTTAATAATAAAGGACATACAATATCTAACCTTTTTTATAATCCTTTAAAATCAGGCTAATATATATTCAAAGGCATCTTTCTAACCAATCGATCATCGTAAAGTTTCCACCCTTCATACTGAACTTTATTTTATTTTGTTGAATTCTCCATTGTTGAATATTTCCTTATTTCACAGTCTTGGGATATTGGAGTCTTTCTCATAAGAACTTAATATTACCCAATATTTCCTGAAACTTGGTCCCATAAGGTGGAAACATAAAGAGTAGAGATGAGTGAACACCTGAGTGATCGAATTCGGTTTGGTTCACCGAATGTGGGGTGTTCGCCGAATTATTTGACGCTGGGCGGGTTTTAGTCAAATTGGGGCCCTGGGCAAAATTCAAAGTGGGCCCCTAATCCTGAAAAATTCCAACCACAAACACTGTTAGGGGAGGTTAACACAACTGAATAAAAAATCTTTCAGTTACATCGAAAAGAATGAAATAATTTTTTCTCACTTGCAGTCCGTGTGTTGGCCGTGTGCAGTCCATAGACAATGATTTTTTTTGTACAGTGGCAGATGTTAATCATTTACAGTGTCCTGTGTTACAGAATTGCAATGTATCCGTAAAATCATACTCTCTACTGTGGCTCCGTATGGCATCTGATTTTTTTTTGATGCACCCATAATGTTGAATGGACGAGTCTTATCAGATTTACAGTAAAAACGTGTACATGCTGCAATTTTTTCTTCACATGCAGATTTGGTCACTGAAAAAAATAAAAAAAATCACTTTTCTGTACTACTAAATTTATTAATATTTGGCCAAGTGCTGTCCATTTTTTTGGTTGAAAGTTCAGATCAATCATATGGTCGTGTGAATCCCTGACCCTAACAAACAAGAAAAAACATTTGCACAGTGCTGAGCAGTAGTAAAAATGTCACGTACAGTATACATATTTTTAGTGTTTTTATAAATGTTTTTGCAGCCTTTTTAGTTACGTTTTTTATTTTCATTCATTTGAATAAGCTGCAAGAATACTGGAAGAATTGTCAAACTGAAGATTTTTTTTTAAAAAAGTGGTGTCTTATGGACGATGTCCTCCTCCCCTCCTAAAATAGGATTAAGACAAATCCCCAAAGTGGCCATAGACTACAATAACACAACGAGTTCAATGCAAATACTTAAGTCCCCAAAAAAATTGAGAAATGTATTCTAGGAGTGATACAAGTAGAGTTCAAATGAATGCCATTTATGCCCCTATTTTAACACTGACTCTAACCACAGATGCTGGCCAGGGAGAAAAGCATAAGTGAGTATACAGGCAACACAGCAGGGGCTCACAGCTCCTGCTTTCTATGAAATAACACATTGTCCTGTCTGTTTTATCAGAGGAGTAGTAGTTGCCTTTTCTACAGTCCTGTGAGCTCATCATAAATCAAGTCAGTGACATAGGAGCTCTGGCAGCACACAAGTTAATTTCTATGTTCCCCTTTCGTAAAGGCTCAGTTATTATTAGAGTTGGCCTTGGTCCATTGTTCACTGCAAACCTCCTACTACCTGTGACATTCTCAGTGGCTCTTGTGTTTAGTAGGTCCACCACACCATCTCATTGAGATGTCCACATAATGTTGCAAGGGCAAAACTAATCAGAGGAGGCATTGAATATGCTATAGATCCTAGGTTTGTTGGGCTCTGATGTTGCAAATCATTTCGCTCACCTCTAATTATCATGGGTTAAGCTTACAGGATCATTGTATCTACATGACAATTTTTCCTGTCCCATGGTCTGATAGCTTTGTGCTATCATAAGGATATCTTTCCCAGAGAAACCAGAATTTAGCTTTTGTTTTTTGTTTGGCTAGCAGAGATAAGTAAATTATAATAAAAAGATGTGATCAGTTGTAATAAAGCCCAATGTCCCTGTTGTATTAAGCTGACCGGGTACTCAAGTATAACGTCTTCGGAAAATACTTTCACATGATGCTTCAGGATCTTGCACAGACATCAGTGTAGTGTGAGCTGGCCCCAGGAGAAATAACACAACTGTGCTTTCTGGCCACAGGACCATTATGTCCTGTAATAAGCTGCCAATACAGCAGTCAGGTGAGTTGAGCAGAGTGCCATAAGAAAAACATACAAAGCCACATGATACATGACAAAAATCACTGGACTGATTCACGTTATGAGCTTGCTTACACTACTGTGTAACTCGCTGGAGGTCTGCTGTTATTTGAGTGCAGTCCTATGTGCGCAGAGACAATGGAGAAGATGGAGAAATTAAGTTCTCTGTTTTCTCTGCACTTGTGATAAGATTTTCTTATGCAAGAGAGTTGGATCACAGTAAATGACACTCGGATTCGACTAGTTGGAGTCAAGTGTCATTAGCATAATCAGCCCATGTAAGTGAGCCTCATTGCAGCATGCAGCAGTCCTATGGCCTACAAGCACAGTGATGTCATCACTAGTGATGGGTGAACCAGAACTGTAAAGTTCAGGGTCCGTACCAAACACCTAGTGTTCGGCCATAGATCCTGAACACAGACTTTCCTGGGAAGCCTGTGTTACAGTTTAGGTTTGGGTTCGGGGTGGGGAAGCTGTAAAAATAAAGAAAATAGTTGTTAAACAGCATTATACTTACCACGTTCCATCGCTCTGTTGCGTTTACTTCTGGTGCTGCTCATTAACTTCCTAGATATTCGTTGCAGAGGGGCCCAACAGCCAATCACAGATGTTGTCACAGAGAATGGGCATCTGCTCACAGAGATATGTAGCAGAGCTCAAGATGTTCCCTGTGGATTATGTTGGAGGGAAAGTTTTTGTTAAAGATGAGAAACAGGGTTGTTTTGTGTTTTATTTCTAAATGTTTTGTTTTAGTGTTGTGATTTTCTACTGCTTACTAGAAATTCATACGGGTGGGTCTAATATTGGCTTGACACTAAGGCCTCACACTAAGAATTTCAGGCTTAGTGCCAGCTGGCAATACAAAGCTGGCATTAACCCTTTTATCACCCAGTGTGCCACCACCACCAGGGCCACTGGAAAAGTCGGGATACAGCACCAGAAAATGGCGCTTCTTTGAATTTGCCATTTTCTGGGGCAGATTCGGGCTGCAATTGACAGGGGTGCAGAAAGCTCGGGCCACCCTGTGCTGACGATTCAATCCCCCAGCTGCCTAGTTGTACCTGTCTTAAAATAAAAAATACGCTGAAGCCTCGTGTCATTTTTTAAAATTATTATATAAAATTCATGAAATAATAAAAAAAGGGCAAAAATATATCTTTCGTTTCCAGCCAGGTAAAAATAGACAGCTAGGGGTAGGTGCAGCCCATACCTGCCTGCTGTACCTGGCTAGCATACAAAAATATGGCGAATCCCCATGTCATTTTTTAAAAATTATTTCAAGGAATAATTTTATAAAAAGGGCTCAACTATATTGTGGTTAAGGGGAGCCATGAGATTCAGGGATAATCACATTGAACACAATGCACCAAAGAAATCATGAAATCCGCAGCAAAAACCATATTGCGGTTTTGGTGCTTTTTTTGGTCAGGAGATGCAGATGAACACATTGAACAGAATGCATGCAGTTCTGTGCCAAAAGTTCACCAAAAGAGCATGAAATCCAAGGCAAAAACCGCATCATGGTTTTAGTGCACCTATTCTTTTTGACAGTATCTGTGATTGGCTGTTGGGTTCCTCTGCAGTGAATATCCGGGAAATTATTGAGCGGTCCCAGAAATACAAGTGGGTGGACGCCAGAAAGTATAATGCTGTTTAATAACTATCTTCTTTCATTTAAGGTACCGCCGTTAAATGGCTTCCATATCGCTGGCGATTTGACGTGAGCATGCATGTTTGGGGTACTTTTTCTTTCATCGCTGTGGAGCTGTCACACATACCGATCTCGCGTGTGATCTTCGGCGATCCTGCGTTCTGGAAATCGCCTGCAGAAGACCGAAAGCGATCTTCCCTTCACACATCGCCGTGTCTCAAGCCACAATTGTAGCAGCGATGTGGGCATAGTGTTTTCACAGGGGCGTGCTAGAGTGGGTTTCACCGCACCCCTATCACTGCGATTGGTGGACGGAACTATGTTCCCATTGGTCAGCCTTGCGTGTGCAAGGCATCAGGCGACGCTCCAGGCTCCACCAACGATTTCCCGCTGTAGAATCACCCAGTCAAACGCCACTACGCACATGCGATGTGGTCTCCACATTGCCGAATTCGGGAATTGCCAGCGATCTCGCCAGCAATATGGCGGCGTGTGACAGTACCTTTACAGCCTCCTAACCCCCATCCCTTAACTTTACAGTATGAGTTCAGGGTTCGGACTCAAGCTAGAGCCACTTTTGACCCTGAACCCAAACTTAAAAGAAAGTCTGGGTAAGTTCTCTGAACCTAAACATCGGTGGGTTAGCCCATCACTAGTCATCACTCCTTTTGCCAGTGCACACTACACAGTGGCCTGTGCAAGATGCTGAGGAGTCACAGCAGGGATCATTTATTTTTTATATTTCTTTATGTTTGAGGAGGATGTTTACATTTCTTATTTAAATTTATTCCATTGGTGAATGGAGATTTGTGTATTTTTGCAGCATGCAACTGGTGTTGTGATGCAGTAAAAAACTCATCAGCGGCCAGTACAGTATTGTTGCCTATAGGAACATCTCCTGGGTGGTATCACAGCTACTGTCTGTTCTGACAGGACCTTTTTTGCAACATCAGGGCTATGTCAGTGGTCAGGTGACTCTTATAGGCTTTGTACTGCAGTAAGGTCCTGACACTGTACAGCAGCTCAGCTGTCAGGACAAGGTCTGTATATACACTGTATGTATATATATATATATATATATATATATATATATATATATATATATATATATATATATAAGTATACAGTATATATATATACACAAACATACACAGACACACACAGAGAATCTTACGCGCCCCCTGCTGCTTGTTTGCTTGCTTGCTTCTGTGTCCGCTCTCCCTCTCACTTACTTCTGGTCCTGCCCATGAAGCTTCATGCATATTCACTGACTGGCAGCAGCCAATTATAGATGCTCATGCTCTGTGAAAGCATCTGTGATTGGCTGTTGGAATCAGACTACATTTCCACAATTGTGATGGTGTCTGTGCTTGGTTGTCATACACCAGGGGTGGGGAACTCCAGGTCACAAGGGACACAAACAGGTCATGTTTTCAAGATTTCTTTAGTATTGCACAGGGTTTGGAGTCATCACCAGTGCAGGTGATTCAATTATCACCTGTGCAATATTAAGTAGATCCTGAAAACATGACCTGTTGGAGGCCCTGGAGTTACCCACCCCTGTCAGACACATTAGTGTATTGCAACCAACCTAGCGTCACAGTGTGTCAAGAAAAAAAAATACAGTAGAAAATGGGAAAAGAAACGGTGTTCACCAGTCCGCGCTGCCAGGATCCACTTATTCCAGGGAAGAAACTCACGATCAGATGTGATATGATCAAAGCCTTTATTGCATCCAACGCGTTTCAACGCCTTTCCTGGCGTCTTCCTCAGGTAAAAAAAATAATTCACCCTACTTTTAATTGCCAGCCAAGGTAATACTAGGCAGCTGAGGGCTGGTATTCTCAGCGGGACGAGGGCCCATTGTTATTGGGCCCCCCATGCTATAGAATAGCAGCCTGTAGCTGCCCCAGAAATTGGCGCATTTATAAGCAGCACCAATTCCTAGCGCTTTACATGACTCTTCCAGTTAACCCCTTCCCGACCCATGATGTTACACAAACGTCATGGTTTCAGCGTCTTCCCGGCCCACGTTGTGCAACGTCATGGCGGGATCACGTTCCTGCAGCACCTATGACCGGGATCGGTGAAATGTCACCAGTGCTGCAGGAACATAGGGAGCTGTAGTTTACCCCAGGGGGGCTGGCTTTGCCCCCTCGTGGCTAGAATCGCTCTGATTGGCAGTTTAAAGTGAAACTGCCAATCAGAGCAATTTTAATATTTCACCAATTAAACTTGGTGAAATATTACAATCCAGCCATGGCCGGTGCTGCAGTAGCAGTGGCTATTGGCTGGAGCAGGGTGACCTCCATGTCAACCCCCAGATCTGATTGGAGCTAGTGTCCATGTGACGCTAGCTCTCCAATCAGGTGTGGAGGGGCGGTGTGACCGGCGGGTGTCCTCCCCCTCCTCAACCCCTCCCACTCGGGTCCTGATGATATCCCCATCCCTTCCCTCCGCCCCTACCCACCAACAATCCTCATGCCCCCCGTCACCTCCCCCTTTGCTGCTCTGTCCCACATGCACCTCCAATCTCCATGGCTGTTAGCGTCCTCTCCAACAATCGCCGTGCCACTGCTCTTCCTCTCCCAGGCTCCACCTACTCTCCCGACGATCTCTGCAATGAGGTGAATATGAATTGATGGATGGATGAATAGATGGGTGCATGGGTGGATGGATGGATGGGTGCATGGATGGGTGCATGGGTGGATAAGAGATATCCTGCTTCCGTGGGTGGATGGATGCTTGTATGGATCTGATACAACAAGGGATTAGTGTTCACTTGTAGTCTCTGGGGTCAGAGTCATTGTGCACTTTATGGCAATGATCTACTGTATTGTGCACCATGACTCTAATCCCAGAGACTACAATAAGGGATCAAGTGTCAACTTGTTGTAGTCCCTGGGGTCACAGTCATGATTCAATGATCTGCCATACCGTGCACCATGACTCTGACCACAGAGACTACAACAAGTGGTCACTTGATCCCTTGTTGTAGTCTCCGGGGTTAGAGTCATGGTGCACGGTACGGCAGATCATTGCATCATGACTGTGACCCCAGAGACTACAACAATGGATCAAGTGTCCACTTGTTGTAGTCTCTGGGTCAGAGTCATGGTGCACTGTACGGCAATGATCTGCCGTACTGTGCACCATGACTCTGACCCCAGAGACTACAACAAGGGATCAAGTGTCCACTTGTTGTAGTCTCTGGGGTCAGAGTCATGGTGCACTGTATGGCATTGATCTGCTATACTGTGCTCCATGACTCTGACCTTAGAGACTGCAACAAGTGGACACTTGATCCCTTGTTGTAATCTTTAGGGTCAGAGTCATGGTACACGGTACGGCAGGTCATTGCCATACAGTGCACCATGACTCTGACACTAGAGATTACAACAAAAGATCAAGTGTCCTCTTGTTGTAATCTCTGGGGTCATAGTCATGGTGCACGGTATGACAAATCATTGCCATACAGTGCACCATCAGGGTAACCCCAGTGACTGTAGGAAGAGGACACTTGATTGCCTGCTGCAGTCTTTGGATGTAGTAGAAGCAATCGAGTCCATCGATGTGTACACCAATACCCCATATGTGGTCACAAACCACTGTTTGGGCGCACGGCAGGGCTTGGAAGGGAAGGAGCGACATTTGACTTTTTGAATGGAAAATTAGCTCCAAAAATGAAATGGCGCTCCTTCCCTTCCGAGCCCTGCCGTACACCCAAACAGTGGTTTATGAGGTATCGGTGTACTCAGGAGAAATTGCCTAACAGATTTTAGGATCTATTTTATCCTGTTGCTCATGTGAAAATGAAAAAATTGAGGCTAAAAGAACATTTTTGTTGGAAAAATTAAAATGTCCATTTTTTCCTTCCATGTTGCTTTAGTTCCTATGAAGTACATGAAGAGTTATTAAAGGGAACCTGTCACCTGGATCTAAGCCCCTACACTATCACTACCTGTGCCTACACCTTCCTAGCTGCTCCCTATCTATCCCTCTCTGAGCTAAATCCGCCTTATAAAACAGCAGAAAAATAACTTATAACTTACAGAAGTCCCTGAGGCTGGGGACTGAAAAGGCGGCCCCAGGCTCCATTCTGCCCCTTCTCGATGGAGCAGCACACGCCCTGCTGGGCGGCGTTATTCTTTCTTCATCGCCACCTCCTCCATTTGGAGCCCAGCGGGGCGTGTGCTGCTGCATCGAGGAGGGGCAGAATGGAGCCTGGGCCGCCTTTTCAGTCCCCAGCCTCAGGGACTTCTGTATGTTATAAGTTATTTTTCTGCTGTTTTATAGGGCGGATTTAGCCCAGAGAGGGATAGATAGGGAGCAGCTAGGAAGGTGTAGGCACAGGTAGTGATAGTGTCCAGGTGATCCAGCTTAGATCCAGGTGACAGGTTCCCTTTAATCTTGCATGAAGTTTTGAGTAGCTTGAGGGGTGCAGTTTTTGGAATGGTGTCACTTTTGGGTGTTTTCTATCACATTGGCCCCTCAAAGGGACTTCAAATGTGATGTGGGCACTAAAAAAATGGTTTTGTAAATTTTGCTGGAAAAATGAGAAATTGCTGATGAACTTTGAACCCTTATAACTTCCTAACAATTTTTTTTTTCCAAAATTGTACTGACATAAAGTAGACATGTGAGAAATGTTATTCATTAACTATTCTGTGTCACATAACTCTCTGGTTTAACAGAATAAAAACTAAAAAATTAAAAAATTGCAAAATTTTCAAACTTTTCACCAATTTTTTTATTTTATTTCACAATTAAATACAAAAATGATCAACCTAAATTTACCACTAACATGAAGCCCAATATGTAATGAAAACACATTCAGGTCTCAGAATCACTAGATCCGTTGAAGCTTTCCAGACTTATTACCTCATAAAGGGACACCTGGTCAGAATTGCAAAAAATGGCAAGGTCAGTGAGGCCAAAATAGGCTGGGTGGTGAAGGGGTTAATAAGGGGTTAATGCCAGCTTTGTATTGCCAGCTGCTATTAAGTCCAAAATGTTTAATGTCGGCCCAATATTTCATCCAGCAATAAGAATTTCAAGTAAATAATAAGGAAGACACAACATTTTATTAGAAATAAATAGACAGTCACATATCTGGACTCCATATTTATTATTCCCTCATTCCCATCCTCAATCCTCTGTGACATCTTCTTGATTGCAAGCTGCGGTGAAGAACACAGCGTCCTGTCACTGCAGTCTCCAAACATTGAATGAATAATAATATTTATTAATTTATATAGCACTATTAATTCCATAGCACTTTCCATACATCAGTAATGCTGTTCCCATTGAGGCTCACAATTAGAGATGAGCGGTGTTCGATTCGAATTGTTCGCCAATCTCATATCCGAGCTGTTTTGGGCGGTGTTCGAGTCATTCGATGAATTAGAACAATTTGCTTCAAATTCGGCAGTTCGAGGTTATGTTCTATAACGCTTCGATCACCAAAACTTTAACCCTAACCCTAACCCTGTTAATGAATGTTAATGTTAACACATTAGTGCTGCAGAAATAATAGCGATCTCCATTATTTTTTCTCCAAACTGCAGATACAGTGGGGCATTGCAGGCTGTCAGCCAATCACACACACAGTAAAGTGCATTTTTTGCACACAAGCAAGGTCAAGCATCATTGGCTGTGTAAGTCACATGTCCTAGCCCTATAAGACCCAGCCATTTTCCCCATTGCTACCATTTGCTCATTGCTGTAGCTCTGTGTCAGACGGCACCACTGCTGCTGTGGGCGCTATACAGTGAAATCAAGCAATTGTGCTCTGATTCAGCTAGTGAGCGAATACAAATATAGATAGATAGGTTTAGGGAGTAGGGACTGGAGGGAGGGTGCGAATTTTAGGAGGATCAGCCCTTTTGAGGGCTGCTTCATAGGAGTAGGGATTAGGGACTAGGGACTAGTAGTCTAGTAGCCCTTTTTCAGGTCTACTTCATTGAAGTAGGGACTAGTTTAAATTGCAGCCCTTTTTAGGGCTAGGTTAGAACAGTCCCTATTAGTTTTTGCCAGGCAGGTGTGTGCCAGTGCTGCGCAAGTGTTTTTCACAGCATCTGGCCACAACTAGCTCTGTGAATTCTTTAGGGCAGGTAGTGTAGCACTGCTGTGAAGAAAGCTACACCACCTGTCTTAAGTAGGCATTTTTTGGCTGCAGCTAGTCCAGGCAATTTGTTCGGGCTAGTACTGTAGCAGTGTCACTTACACAGTGGTGTAGGCCACTTGGGAAAGAAGCTACACCGCCTGTGTAGTTGTTACTAATTTTTACCTGCACCTTGCCCAGGTCGAGCTTCGGGTCAAGTAGCAGTGCCACAAAAACCTGTTATAGACCACTTCTAATAGAACCAACCACACCGCCTGTGCGGTTCATACTAATTTTTAACTGCACCTTACCCAGGTCGAACTTCGGGTCAAGTAGCAGTGCCACAAAAACCTGTAGCGTAGGCCACTTCTAATAGAACCAACTACACCGCCTGTGTGGTTCCTACTAATTTTTAACTGCACCTTGCCCAGGTCTTAGAACCAACTACACCGCCTGTGCGGTTCGTACTAATTTTTGACTGCACTTTGCCCAGGTCTGACTTCGGGTCAAGTAGCAGTGCCACAAAAACCTGTAGTGTAGGCCACTTCTAATAGAACCAACTACACCGCCTGTGTCGTTCCTACTAATTTTTACCTGCACCTTGCCCAGGTCTAACTTCAGGTCAAGTAGCAGTGTTGGTGCAGTCACCTCTGCTTGATTTACATCCAGCTTTTTTGGGTCCAACAACTGTACAGTTGCCAATTTTGTCACATACAAAATGAGTGGCAAAAGGCCTGCAGCTGGTGGGAATGGGAGTAGGCGTGATGGAAAGGGAAAAAAGTTTGTGTCTGTGGGGTAGATGCTAAATCTACATTAACATCTGCTGAAGAAAGACAATCTTCCAGCCAAAGTAAGATGTCAACTTCTTTACGTGGCCAATTGGATATGATCCCTTTCTTATGGACACGAGCATCGGTACCACTTGTAAATGAGGCACAAAAACAGCAGGTGCTTGAATGGATCGCAACTGCTCCATCAAGTGGTCTCTCCTTCACCTCAACTTCTACATCACAAACCCTCCAGTCATCTGAGGTGTCAGCCCTATTGCACTTGATTTCTCCAAGCTCCCAAGTGTACAGCCGCCCTACTGAGTCTGGGGTAACAGACATGGTTGAGTCTGCAGAGCTGTTCAGTCACACAATAGCCTGGGAATCAGAAGTCTGCTCCAAAGCTTCAGTGAGTCCAGACGAGTTAATGATCTGCCCTAATGCTCAGAAGCTTTGTGAGTCAGATCCAGGCCCAGATGAAGAAGGTTCTGACCTTCATGTAGACCCTCATTCCCTAACAGTAACTACTCTTGGTGGACACAAGGAGGAAATTAAGTTTTCGGTCAAGGCAGGAAGATGTTGTCTCTGAGGAGGACGAGGGGTGTGAGAACACAGAGGATGATGATGAAGTTGGATATTCCACTTACTGTCAACCCACAGTAAGCCAGTCGATGAGGTCAGCACAGGAGGTGGAGGAGGATGCTACTGACGACGAGGTTAGGTTGTGCCTTCCTGGATATAGACGGAGTACTGAAAGCACGTCAACAACTGCATCCACAGCCACAACTCTGCCTCTGAGCGGAAGTCGTTCTGACTCTGCAGCTCACATGGGCTCGAAGCCTTGCCTAGCCTGGGCCTTTAATGACATCGCCAAAGATCTCCCAACTCATGTCCTCTGCAAGATTTGTCACCAATCTCTGAGTAGAGGCCACAATCTTACTAGCTTGAGTACTTCATGTATGAACTGCCACATGGACATGAAGCACAAGTCGCAGTGGGAAGCTCACCGTGCTAGAAAGTGGGCTAGCGGGTGGGCCTACCACCATCTGCCCCATCAAGAGCATCCGTGTGCTCTTCATCATCTGTGACTGTGGGGACAGCTGTCACACATGCTTTTGGGCATAGACCTTCCACCTCTTTACCCGCAACAGGCAGTGTGATTGGCAGGTCGTCACTTGGTTTTCAACTGAACAATGCTGGTGGTGTTGATCTCTCTCAGACATCGAGAACACCATATTTGGATGAAGGCAACATTACACCTCCCCTCCCAGACCAGCAGTTTGCCGGCGACACTCTATTCAACTGTGTCTCAGCACAGCAGCCAGCCCTCCGTCCCTCAGATGTGGACAAGTAAAAGGCCATATTCTCCTAGCCATGATAAACCTAAGCGCTTGAATTTCACCATCTGCAAGCTGTTGGCTTCAGAAATGCTGCCTTTCCGCCTGGTGGACACAGAGGATTTTTGAGACCTTATGTCCGTCGCAGTGCTCCAGTACCAGATGCCCAGTTGCCACTACTTCTCCAAGAAAGGTGTGCCTGCACTACACCAGCATGCCACAGACAACATCACGGCTTCCTTTAGAAATTCTGTGTGTGACAGGGTGAATTTCACCACAGACACTTGGACCAGTAAGCATGGACAGGGGCATTACATGTCGCTGACTGGGCATTGGGTATCTATGGTGAGAGCTGGAGAAGGGTCTGCTGTACAAGTCTTGCCGTCCCCACGAGTTGTGCGTCAATCCTCTGTAGGTAGAAGTTCATCCACTGCTTCTGCCTCCTCAACCTCGTCTCGGTCCTCCACCTCCGCCCAAAGCCTGTCTGGTAATGATACCAGTGTTGTAACTGCATAGAAGGAATCCTGCACACCTGCCAACTATGCTGGCACACAGTCTGCTAGCAGCGTTTCCCTGTCCGCTCGGCTTAAGCGGACACTAGGCAGCCTTGTGTGTGAAGTGGTTACCACGATCAACATCAGGTAATCAGGGGCTGCGTCACCAGGATGCAGCGGTGCTCATGCATCTCCACTTCACTGAGAAAAGCTAAGTATTTAGCGGAGACTAGAGATGAGCGATGTTCGACTCGAATAGTTCGCCAATCTCAAATTCGAGTCGATTTTGGCGCTATTCGAGTCATTCGTCGAATTCGAACAATTTGGTTCCAATTCGGCGAATTTCGAACATATTCGATTTTGGTTCGAAAATGGGGCAGATGTGGTCAGAAAACCGCATCTGCCACATTTTGAGCCAAAATAAACATCACCTAAAAGAAAGAAAGTGTTAAAAATAAAAAAATAATGTATGCTCACCTGTCCGCGGTCCACCGAAGCCTCCGGTATGGTCCTGTGTCTTCCAGGACCTGTGGTGACGTCAGTTCTCGCGGGATCTCCGGTCACATGACCGGAGTTCCGCGAGAACATGGCGTCACCACAGATCCTGGAAGCACAGGACCTTGCCGGAAAGCTTAAAATAGATATTTTTATGATTCGGACCCTTTCTTTAAGTAAAAGTTACTTAAAGAAAGGGTCCGAAACATAAAAATATCTATTTTAAGCTTTCCGGCAAGGTCCTGTGCTTATAAGACCTGTGGTGACGTCATGTTTCGCGGGAACTCCGGTCACGTGACCGGAGTTCCCGCGAGAACATGACGTCACCACAGGTCCTATTATCAATAGGACCTTGCCGGAAAGCTTAAAATAGATATTTTTATGATTCGGACCCTTTCTTTTACTTAAAGAAAGGGTCCGAATCATAAAAATATCTATTTTACGCTTTACGGCAAGGTCCTATTAATAATAGGACCTGTGGTGACGTCATGTTCTCGCGGAACTCTGGTCATGTGACCGGAGTTCCCGCGAGAACTGACGTCACCACAGGTCCTGGAAGACACAGGACCATACCGGAGGCTTCGGTGGACCGCGGACAGGTGAGCATACATTATTTTTTTATTTTTAACACTTTATTTGACTTTATTTCACTTCCACAATGTATGTATATACATTGTGGAAGTGAAACAGCCCCACAGGCCCGGATTGTTCGTTTTCCGGGGTGTTCGACGGTGTTCGTCGAGCATTCGACGAACATTCATCGAACACCCCGTCGATTCGACGAATCGAATCGAATTCGAACACCTGGGTGGTGGCTCATCTCTAGCGGAGACCCGCTAAATACTAGCAAAGGAGATGTGTGAACATGGCCTATCTCGAACTTAACATTGATGCCATGACTGAGAAACTAGAGACTTGCTCATTTTGGGCTTCCAAACTGGAAAAATGGCCTGAGCTCGCCACTCACGCCTTGAAGATCTTGTCGTGCCCCACAGCCAGCGTTCTCTCGGAACATGTTTTCAGCACTGCTGGTGGTGTGCTGACAGACAAGCGCACGCGTCTGTCCGACCAGAATGTGGACAGACTAACGTTCATAAAGATGAACAAGGCATGGCAAGGCAAGGCAAAATTCCTCCATGCCTATCCGCCATTGCATCCTTCTTTTCCACCCGCTTCCTCAAACTCAACATGGACAAGACTGAATTCATCGTCTTTCCCCCTAACAACCCTCCCCTCCTTCCTGACCTATCCATCACCGTTAAAGACTGCTCCCTCTCACCCATCCCCCATGCCAAATGTCTCGGGTAATCCTCGACTCCTCCCTCTCCTTCTAGCCCCACATCCAAGCCCTCGCCACCGCCTGCCGACTTCAACTAAAAAACATTGCCCGCATCCGCTCCTTCCTTGACCACAACACGACTAAGACACTCGTCCACGCCCTCATCATCTCCCACCTGGACTACTGCAATCTCCTGTTCACCAGCCTCCCTGCCACCTCCCTTGATCCTCTCCGCACCATCCTCAACTCTGCTGCCCGACTCATCCACCTATCTCCCCGATACTCCCCCGCCTCCCCTCTCCGCCGAGCCCTCCACTGGCTCCCCTTCCCCCAGCGATCTCGCTTCAAAACCCTAACCCTGACATACAAAGCCATCCACAACCTGTCCCCTCCCTACATCTCCGACTTGGTCTCCCACTACCTCCCTTCGCGCAACTTGCGCTCCTCCCAAGAACTCCTTCTCTCAACCTCCCGCATCTCCACCTCCCATAACCGCACACAAGACTTCTCTCGTGCTTCTGCCAGACTCTGGAACTCCCTCCCTCACCACATCAGACACTCCCCGACCCTGGGAACCTTCAAGAAAAACCTGAAGACCCACCTCTTCCTACAAGCCTACAACACACACGGAGACCTAATCCACTGCACCATCTCACCTGCCCCCCTCCTACTGTCTCACTCCCCACCCCCTTTAGACTGTGAGCCCTCGCGGACAGGATCCCCGGCCCCATTGTACCTGTATTACTACTTGTGATCTGTCATCGTTTCTAGGGAGCAATGCACCTTGGGTTTCACTGTGTTTGAGTGCTTTAACTGGTGCCCGCAGTGTTATCCTCCACTGGTCTCCACAAGGTCAGTGGGTGCTTTGTGATGTATGTCTATCAAGCATTGCTCCCACCCAGCCAGAATCCTGCGCCACACTGATGAGGGGCAACAACCCCGAAACAGCTGTCTGTGGTTGGATACCTAGTCCATGGTAAACCCCTGGCCATATCTTCAAGCTCGCAAGGGCTGGATAGTGACTTAAGGGCTACTAATACCCTGGGCTAGGTCCTTCCCTGGTGGGATAACTGGCTGGTGTCCATGTTGTAGACTCTTAACCGAGGCTCCATGGACTTCATCTGCATATTCAAATTCTAGGAGCAATGCACCTTGGGTTTCACTGTGTTTGAGTGCTTTAACTGGTGCCCGCTGTGTTATCCTCCACTGGTCTCCACAAGGTCAGTGGGTGCTTTGTGATGTATGTCTATCAAGCATTGCTCCCACCCAGCCAGAATCCTGCGCCACACTGATGAGGGGCAACAACCCCGAAACAGCTGTCTGTGGTTGGATACCTAGTCCATGGTAAACCCCTGGCCATATCTTCAAGCTCGCAAGGGCTGGATAGTGACTTAAGGGCTACTAATACCCTGGGCTAGGTCCTTCCCTGGTGGGATAACTGGCTGGTGTCCATGTTGTAGACTCTTAACCGAGGCTCCATGGACTTCATCTGCATATTCAAATTCTAGGGAGCAATGCACCTTGGGTTTCACTGTGTTTGAGTGCTTTAACTGGTGCCCGCAGTGCTATCCTCCACTGGTCTCCACAAGGTCAGTGGGTGCTTTGTGATGTATGTCTATGAAGCATTGCTCCCACCCAGCCAGAATCCTGCGCCACACTGATGAGGGGCAACAACCCCGAAACAGCTGTCTGTGGTTGGATACCTAGTCCATGGTAAACCCCTGGCCATATCTTCAAGCTCGCAAGGGCTGGATAGTGACTTAAGGGCTACTAATACTCTGGGCTAGGTCCTACCCTGGTGGGATAACTGGCTGGTGTCCATGTTGTAGACTCTTAACCGAGGCTCCATGGACTTCATCCGCTTACAGATAGTGAGGAAAATCCTCACCAAATACTCATCGTCTGCACGAGGCCTTACA
This sequence comes from Allobates femoralis, assembly GCA_033576535.1. Taxonomy (NCBI): domain Eukaryota; kingdom Metazoa; phylum Chordata; class Amphibia; order Anura; family Aromobatidae; genus Allobates; species Allobates femoralis. The sequence goes on from JARQOC010000005.1 coordinate 213,707,537, forward strand.
GATACTGAAGTAAAACTCACCAAATACTCATCATCTGAATGTGGCCTTACAGATACTGAAGTAAAACTCTCCAAATACTCATCCTCTCCACGAGGCCTTACAGACAGTGAGTAAAAGTCACCAAATACTCATCGTCTGAACGTGGCCTAACAGATACTGAAGTAAAAGTCATCAAACACTCATCGTCTGAACGTGGCCTTACAGATACTGAAGTAAAACTCACCAAATGCTCATCGTCTGAACATGGCCTTACAGATACTGGAGTAAAACTCACCAAATACTCATCATCTGAACGTGGCCTTACAGGTACTGAAGTAAAACTCACCAAATGCTCATCGTCTGAACATGGCCTTACAGATACTGGAGTAAAACTCACCAAATACTCATCATCTGAACGTGGCCTTACAGATACTGAAGTAAAACTCACCAAATACTCTTCGTCTGAACGTGGCCTTACAGATACTGAAGTAAAACTCACCAAACACTCATCGTCTGCACGAGGCCTTACAAATGCTGAGGAATAACATCACAAAATACTCAGCATCTCCACAAGACCTTCCAGATACTGAGGAATAACATCACCAAATACTCAGTGCCTGCACAAGGCCTTCCCCATCCTGCGGTTAAAACTGCACCAAATACTCATCGTCTGAACGTGGCCTTACAGATACTGAAGTAAAACTCATCAAATACTCATCGTCTGAACGTGGCCTTACAGATACTGAAGTAAAACTCTCCATATACTCATCGTCTCCACGAGGCCTTACAGATAGTGAGTAAAAAACTCACCAAATAATCATCGTCTGAACGTGGCCTTACAGATACTGAACTAAAACTCATCAAATACTCATCGTCTGAACGTGGCCTTACAGATATTGAAGTAAAACTCTCCAAATACTAGGGATGAGCGAGTCCTAAATTACTCGGAATCGCTAGACCCGCACGAGTCCGAGTCCAGGACTCGCTACTCGTTGCGAGTCTAGCGAGTCCAATGTTAATGAATAGGGAACCGAGTAATAGCGAATAATGCGATTTACAAATCGCTGATGTGTCTCTGAAAGTGTGCGAGTCCAAACTCGCAGGTTTTTCTATTATTTGGAGCCGATGATGCTAGGGGGAAGCGATTCTCCTGCACACACCATGCTTTAAGCAAAGAGGAAACGACTCGCTCTGACAGACGCACACACAGAGCGATCCATTCCACAGAGCAATCATGGCCGGCCGTGTCACTGTGAACACGCTGCGTTTGATTCCTCTGGTGGAGGCTCGGCCACTGCTATGGCTCCCAACAGACCCTGCCTATGGGGATAACATCATGAGGGCTACTGCCTGGAGAGAGATCGCCCAAGTGATGTTCCCTGCGTTCCATCTGAGTGGCCATGATGAACAGAGCAATATGAGTAAGTAAAATGAGTTCATCCGTTATATATTGCATTTACTGTATATATACTCGTGTATAAGCCGACCCGTGTATAAGCCTATTTTTGCCCCCAAAAACTGTGAAAACATATTTACCGCCATCCTGGTATACAGCGGCTATCACTGGTAGACAGCCCCCCAGCAGAGTATACAGCTCCCCCTGCAGAGTATACAGGCCCCCAGATGGGTATACATGCCCCCATATTATGGTATACAGGCAGGGGCGGACTGACCCAGGTGCCTGGGGGGCAATTGCCCCCCAGGCCGGCGTATTTTCCCCTATTTTGGTCCGCCTGGACCATAAAAAGGGCTGCCGCCCGCACGGGTCATGCGGCTGCAGGAGCATGAAGCAGCCGCATGACCCTGAAGCAGCAGCCGGAACCGGAAGCTCCTGGCCGCGCGATGACGTCATCAGCGCGCGGCTGCGGCCGGGAGTGAGCGTCTGTGAGTGGCGTGCGGCTGCGACTGGGAGCGAGCGGCTGTGAGGAGCGCGAGGCTGCGGCTGGGTGCGAGCCCTAGGAGACTGCGGGAGCTGCGGTGACTGAGAGGTGGCCGCCAGTCACCGCCCCCCCACCCCCCGTCCTCACCTGTGTCGGGCCGGTGAGGGAGGGCTGCCACCCAAACTGTAGGGTGCCAGTCAGTTCCTGTATACAGGGCCCTCAGTGGGTGTACAGCCCCCCCAGCAGTGGGTATACAGGGCCCCCAGCAGTGGGTATACAGGGCCCCCAGCAGTGGGTATACAGGGCCCCAGTGGGTATACAGGGCCCCCAGCAGTGGGTATACAGGGCCCTCGTGGGTATACAGGCCCCCCATAGCAGGGTATACAGGACCCTCAATGTGTTATCATGCGCCGTCGCATAGTTGCCTATATTTGGATGGGGTCACAACAGTACACTTAGTTTAAGGGCTGGTGCTCCTGGCTCTTACGGCCAGGGGGATGGGTGTATATTAATACCACTAATGAGCAGAGTCTGGTGCCCGCACTATTACATTCTCTATGCGTTGACATGTGTCCTGCCTCATTTGTGATAGTGTCCACGTGAGCTCAATGTCCGTAATGCTGTTGATGTTCCACACTGTCGTGTCACTGTGCCTTGTATACACATTACACACACAACATGAATAAAATGTTATTGTTGATTTGTACACATACTTTTGTTGTTTCAAATATTACACATGTCTAAACCCGGTTTGAAATCATTTCACAGCTGACCATCTTCAAAAACGTTGGAGGAGCTGCCGCGATCAACATCGCAAACAACATCGCCAGATCGCAGAGAGGGAACCGGGAGCAGCTCCAGGGCTGATCTATAAGCACTATGACCGGCTGTCCTTCCTTGACCCGGTGGTCCGTATGCCAAGGTATGTGTCTGCAGCACTGTTGTGTACTATTATTATTATTTTTTTATATAGCGCCATTAGGTTCCATGGCACTTTACATGAGGATAATGGTTAACTACAAAAAACAGTACATGAACACAATCAGGTCGTACAGGTACAAGAGGGCACACAGTGTACGTATGAAGCTCTATAATGAGTGTACTGGTTTACATACCCACACTGGGGTTTATTTCTGCCATGGTGCAACAGATTTCTATTACCTTTGGCAATGATCCAGGACATACACATTTATAGCCATATTGTGACGTTGGGACAAATAAGCAATGTTCTGCAGGGTGGTCAGACACAATGTTCCGTGACCTCACAATTAGCTATTATTGTTGGCATGTTTGTGGAACAAAGCCATGTTCTTCCCTGCAATGGCCTCTAAGGTGTGTGGCCTTGTCTGGTTTGCCTGTCGTAAGCATCATTTGTATGTGTTCCTAATGGCCTCCTTCCACTTGCATAAGGGCCACATACATCCCTACACGTTTAATTGTGTGTGTTTTTTAGGCTAAATAACGTTGTAAGGATATCCCCCTTTTGCACTAAACTGTTTGTACACCATACCAGATTGTTGACACAGTCACACACATTTGAGGACATACTCTGTATCACTACAAATATGTGTGCGTGAGTTTTCCCATGGGTATATTTGGGGCTGCAAGGTGATGGTGTAGATATTAGGGCCCACATGTGAATTTAATTGTTTTGTTGTTAACTGATGGCCACATTAAGAATCCTCATAGTGTATTAATGCTGTATAAAATCAAACTTAAGGGGGCCATATTTTATGTGCAACAGGCTTTTATGTCCAAGGTCCTTTAGGAAACAAGAAGTTTGCCCTTGCTGTTCGCGGCTTTGTGTTCGGCCCCGTTGGAATAATTGTAAAACTGTCCATCTGGGAATACCACCTTGTTTGGCACCAACGATGTGTGACCTGCTGATCAAAAACACCCCCATACTCTATGTCCATTACAGTCTTTTCAAAATGAAAGCCATATGTTTTGTGGGTTTTATTTACCAAGACATTCCTGATTAGCATACATGGCAGCAACAAAGAGTGTAGGCCACTAACGCCGAATGCTCATGTGTCATCTATGCTGCAGGACTCCATTTCCTGTCTTGCTCACCTGCCCTATAGATGTGGGTTATGTGCTTTGAAACCAAGGCCGCCCACACTGCGTTTTTTACTGTCCATCTGATGGCAAACAACCCTGAAGAATGTGTTTGCCTCACAGTGTCAGGCTATAGCTTTGTCCACATAAAGTTTAAAAAAAAAGTCAAAGCAATAGTTGTGGCCACTAATATGTCTTCAAGTGACTACATAGCTGTCCTGCCTAAGGCAGGGCACAGTGTAATTGGGCAGACAAATGGTTAAATTTCAAATGTAATGTAAAAAAATCGAGGACCAACACTACCCACACATAGAATATTGGTTGAGGCATGAGCCGAAATGTCCTAATTTATTGGCTGCAATTCAATCTTAAGGTCAACAATGAAAACACAGAATACACAGATATGGGAGCAATGGACGAGGGTTGAGAAAGAAGTGGATGGAGATAGTGGCTGTATAGTCATTATTATATATATTCTATTCTATTATATATTATATTATATATATATATATATATATATATATATATATATATATTGTATACGTTTGAACCCCTTCCCTGGTTTATATAGATGATATAACCTAAAAGTTTGGTAAATTAAGTATGTCAAGTTAAAAGTGAAGTCAGGGGACGTTTTTTTCATGTGAACCATTGGTGTTATTGATCGTCTAGATTAGATGGGATGGGGGGGGTGGGGGGTAATAAGGGGGGGAAAAATTATGTATTATTATGGAATTAGCACACAAAGTTACGTATTCCTTTATATTATGTACAGTTGTTTATTCTTTAATAATAATAAAAAATATCTGGACTTCCGGTACCGGCGCCGCCATGACCAGCTGCGTTTAGCGAGGCTCCGAGTCCCTCCTAGGCAATCCAGCCACATCCAGCCTCCCTGTGCATCTACCGCCACAAGCCACCTACAGAAAGGAGACCGGGATCGCGAGGCACACAGACGCCATCAGCGCGAAGGACCGGTATGTCACAAAGAGGGGAGAATCCAGCCGGTCTCTCGCGCAGCACGAGGCCGCGGCTAATGGCGCCCGCGACCCGGGCGGAGGGGAGAGCGGGTCCACAGCCCAGAAAGGAGAGAAGATCCCCTGACGGGACCCAGATCTGAGGAGGTAACGGGCAATAACGAGGGGCAGCCAAAAGGTCCTATGGGAGAGACCATGACAGACAGCACAGACACAGGCACAGAACGGGAGGGAGAGGACCATCCGGGGCTGCAGGAGGACAGGAGGCACGAGCAGCCTGAAGCAGTGCAAAGAGGTGACACACAGGCTACACAAGCAACAGGTGTTTGGCAGTCACAGTTCCAAATAGACTACAAAATATTGGCCAAAGAGCTTGCGATCCACATGGCAGAGGAATTTAAAGCTGCAGTTGCTGATATGGTCACAACTAAGACCAAAGAGCTCAAAGCAACAATGGGAGAGCATACACTAAGAATTAAAGAGTCAGAAGTCAGAATCTGCACTGCTGAGGATAGAATACTGGAACTTGAAGATCAGGTGGTGGCCCTACAAAAAAGAGCTGATTATACCTTTACAAAACTGGAGGATATCGAGAATAGGTCAAGGAGGAGTAACCTTAAGATAGTGGGACTCCCAGAAAAAATTCCTGTGGGCCAACTTGAAGAAATCTTCGAAGTAGACCTACCCAAGGCTTTAGGAGTAATGCACAGATGTAAAACGGAAAGAACCCACAGAATTGGGCCACCTAAAGAGAACATTCCCACAACATCAGATATCTCCAAAAACACGACTTCTACGAGGAATATTAACAACAAACCAAGACACGCCATCGCAAAATTTCTGAATCACAGGGATAAGGAAGAGATCCTCAGGGCTTACAAAGCCAGAAGACACCCTTTGACACTACATGGCCATAAAGTCTCGGTTTTTGCAGACTACTCGGTTGAAGTCACTCGTCGCAGAAGAGCATTTAATGAGGCATGTTCCATACTTTACAAAAAAAATGTGCGATTCCAGCTAACTTTTCCTGCTACCCTGAGATTTAATTCGAGGGAGGGTGTTCCAATGGCTTTCACAGATCCAGGAGAAGCAATGACGGAGATCTTAGAAAACACTCGTTCGCCGAGAGCTGTGACACCTCCAAATGCAGCCACGGATAAAAGACCACCATCGACGGTACCAGAGATGGAGGCTGAAGACGATCGTGACTCGGTTAGATCATATAGGTTACGCTCTACTGCCATAAACGAAAACCCATCAGCCAGTGGTGGGACTCCCAAACAACAACGACAAACAGGAAACCGCTGGCAAAAGAAGAAATAACGCCGTGGAAACTGTCGGCAGAAATGGACACTTTTGGGTTATACCTAACAAAGGAATAAATAGACACCTTTTATTCAAAAGACCAAACTAAGTGGCCTTGAGACGATATCGTCCCATGTCTCAACACTATGACGTCCCTGAGAACTAACGTGAATAGTGAAGGGTCCGGTCTGCCTTGATATCCCTAGCCCTCTCCCCCCCCCCTCTCTCCACCCCCTCTTTTCTTCCCTGCCCCCCTCCTTTCCCCCCCTTCCCCCCCCCCCCCCCCCCCTTTTTTTTTTTTTTTTTTTTTTCTCTCTCTCTCTCCCCCTCTTTTTTTTTTTCTCTTTTCCTCTGTTCTTTTTCTCTCTCCTTCTCTCTATCTTTTTGCAGTATTGCTGTTCTGGCGTCTGGAAGAGATACCGAGACATGCAGGGAATCACCCGCGCTTGAACTCTCAAGTTTGAATACGAGATCATAAGTGGTGAACTCTATGGATTCTTATTGCTGTTGGGGAGGGGACGGGACGGGGAGGGATTGTTTAATGGGACTTATGGAGAAAGAGGAACAATGACATTTCTTCAACCAGAAGATCAAAAATATTCATATATATAAAGACTCTAATTCCGTATTGTATGCACTAGTTAAAAGCACTTCAAAGGGTATTGAACCCAAAGTTATTCTGGTTACAATTTTAAATGTAGATATGTGAAGAAGACCACAATCAGAGATAAGGTGGTAGTGTGAACGGAAATTGTTGATCTGAGTAAAATAGGGACACATACTAAATCGTAAATATGCAATTAATAACCAGCTGGTTGCTGTGGAGGGATATGGGCTGTATTGGAGGGAAGAAGAGAAGTCATCTACCAGTGCAGGAAAGGAGAAGGAGTGAATACGATACTATATGGGAAAAATGGAGAAATTGGGGAAAGGGAGGGCACCTAGAATCATTATCAATAATGCAAAGAAATATCAGCACGATATAGAGGAGTTAACTGTCATTAAGGAAATGAAAACGCTGGGAAAAAGGTTGGCAGGATGTACGAATCACTATTTATCAGAAACTTCACTAGACGGCGGTTCCGATGGTTAGGTGGGTCTCCTGGAACGTAAAGGGTATGCGCTCCCCGGCGAAGCGCATGATGATTTTGCGGCATCTTAAAAGACTCCGCACAGATATTGCCTTGCTTCAGGAGACCCACTTGACGTCTGAGGATTTTTTTCGACGAAAGAAGTTTGTGGGTGGGGGAGGTCTATGGATCCGGAGCAGTTGAGAAGAAAGCGGGTGTTTTAATCTTAATCCATAGATCTCTACCACACAAAGTCCTGTCCACACAGTTAGATGATAGGGGCAGGATAATCCAAATGACCATCCAGATCCAGAAAGACATATTTTCTGTATACAATATATATGCGCCAAATACAAACCAGAAGGTATTTTTTCAAGATTTGCAAGCTAGACTCCTAACTGATGAAGGACACAACAGGATAGTAGGAGGTGATTTCAATATGGTATTATATCTGGAGGAAGATAGGAGACAATCAACACATTTGGAAGGAGGAGGCCAGACACCAACAAGACTGCGCACTGAAAGCTTTCTCGAATCTATTTTCACTGCTGTGACTATGAATGATGCATGGAGAATGATGCATCCTCTTGACAGAGAATATACCCACTTTTCCCACCCCCATGGATCTTGGTCCAGAATAGACATGTTCTTTACCTCCCCTAATGTATTACAAAGATTAACTGAAATCAAAATTGAGGACATGGTAATTTCTGACCATAGCCCATTGGTGTTGGAGTCTAAAGACACTTACGAGAAAGGTACAGATTATTTATGGAGATTTCCAGACACATTTATTAAAGATGAAAATTTTGTTTCCCTCCTTAGAGAATGGTGGTCAACATATTCAAGAGACAACGAATCCCATCGCTCCGATCCGGGCTTATTCTGGGAAGCAGCAAAATCGGTGCTGAGGGGTAATGTAATGGCTTACAGCATGGGGATAAAAAAGAAAATATAAGAACAATTTGTAAAGGCCAGCCTGGAAGTGAGGAACGCCTACTCTAAATATAAAAGTACGATGGCTGACCCTGATAGAGAGTCCTGGCAGCAGGCCAAAGAATCATTTGATATGTGGGCAAGACGTAGGGAAGATATATATAAAAGTAGAATGGAACTTAATCTCCACAAATTCGGTGATAAAGCCGGTAGATTGCTGGCACGGCTATCCCGGGGCAAACAGATTTCATCCCCCATCCAAAAGATAATAGATGGTCGAGGCAACATATGGACCAATCCTAAAGATATTAACCAGGCTTTGGGAAAATTTTATGCATCCCTTTATTCAGATAGAGACCCTGAAATACCTATGCAGTCAGACTTGCTGCAATTGTTCCGCCTGCCCGAATTATTAGAAGAAGATAAACAATTCCTGAACAAACCGGTTACAGTAGAGGAAATCGAGGGCGCAATCAAAAACATAAACCCCGGTAAAGCGCCTGGTCCAGATGGGTACAATGGGGCTTTCTTTAAAGCCCTCAAAGAACAGATTTCCCCTGTGCTATGTGACCTATTTAACTCGATACTCCAGGGTGCTCCCATCCCTGATAGAATGAATTTGGCTCATATAAAACTCATTCCCAAACCAGGAAAGGTACTAACAGACCCGGCGAGCTTTAGACCGATTTCCCTGATAAATCAGGATTTAAAACTTCTTTCCAAAATAATGGCGGACAGACTGGCGACAATTATGCCTAGATTAATACCTCATCACCAGTCTGGCTTTATAAAGGGTAGATCAACCACTACTAATATCAGAAGAGCGATGCTGTTGATCGATGCCATGAGACAAAAGGTGGGAATGGAGAAAGGGGACCCAGCCATGATCACACTAGATGCAGAAAAAGCATTTGATAATGTAAAGTGGTCATGGCTGGGTAAAGTCCTGGATTCCATAGGACTGGTGGGACCGTACAGAAAATATCTCCAATCTTTGTACAATAACCCAAAGGCATGTGTTAGCACTCCTGGCTACCTGTCCGATACATTCTCCCTGCAGAAGGGGACGAGGCAGGGATGCCCGTTGTCCCCTTTACTTTTTAATCTGGCCATAGAACCCTTGGCACTTTGTTTGGAGAAAAGCACGATATACGAGGGTTTTAAAGTGGGAACCAAAGAAATCAAGCTGTCGCTTTTTGCAGATGACATTATTCTCTATGTTCAAGACCCAGAGAGAGACTTACCCCACATATTGAAAAACATTGAAACTTTGGGCAAACAATCGGGCTTTACCCTAAACAAAGAAAAATGTGAGATCCTGTTCATTAACCCGAAAAGTAGAAATTCGCAAAAAATAAAAAATTCTGCGATCTCCCAGTAGCTAAAGAAAGCATTAAATACTTAGGTATTCATTTGGCTAGATGTCCTAACCTGACGTACAAACTTAATTTTACACCAATTCTCTCAAAAATTGAAAAGGAGTTGACGGGTTGGTCTAAGCTGCCACTATCTCTGACGGGAAGATGCCATCTACTTAAGATGATTGGTTTTGCCAGACTACTATATCCACTTCAGAATATCCCCATGCTGTTAAAACATACTGATATAACCAAATTAAATAAAGCCTTCTCAAAATTTTTATGGAAAGGACGAAAATCTAGATTGGCTCTTGGTATTCTGATGCAGTCGAAGCAAGAGGGAGGACTACAGCTCCCAAATGTTCGCGGATACAACTTAGTATGTATCCTACGTAACGTGCTTGACTGGATCAGGGGAACCAACAGATACTCCGATGGGGTACTGGAGGGAGAATTCGCTAAAACTGGCAGCCTTGCTACACTCACCTATGCCTCATCTACCGAAGACGCTTAAGAACACTATTATATATAGGGACACCATAGCAACATGGAAAGGAGTGAGAAAAAAATTAAATCTGTCATGGAAAATTTCCAAGACACTCAACCCTTGGAAATGTCCGGCATTCCAGCTGGGTCGTGAGAACCAACTCTTTGTGGCCTGGAGAGAAAGAGGCATTAAAACCTTGGGCGACCTTATAAACACTAGAGAAAAAAGATGGATGACGGAAAACGAGGTCTTGCATACTTATAATCTCCCGCGATTTCAGGCTATGCAATACCGCCAGATCTACCATAATCTCCTCTCTCAATTACGTGATGTCACCGGAGAGGTAGATGACAATTTATGGTCCAGTCTGATGGGACTGAACGTGGGAGATGTTTCCATTACCTCTCTGTACGCTAAATTGCAGTCAGCTCTGAGACCGGCAAGGAGAACTACTCTCTTTGCAAAATGGAAAAAACATATAGAAGACCCTGACCTCGCACAGAAAATTCTGGAAGGATGGGGAAACTTCAGGAGATATGTACATAATGAAAGGTGGAGAGACACCCAATTCCGGATAATACATGGGACTATACAGGCATTCAATATACCCTATACTCTAAATACCCAGGAACGGTGGGTAGATTGCCCTAAGTGTAAAACACACATGACGGATCTGGAACATGGACTTTGGTCTTGCCCTGCTTCTCGACTGTTTTGGAATGATGTGGAGGGATGGGCGAGAGGTATATGCAAGGGTCTAGACAGATTGAATCCAACGATGTGGCTTTTTCACTATCAGGGTGATTTGAAGGGGAAGGAACAGCTGCACATATTATTTCACTATATTGCTATCACTGCAAAGCGACTTCTATTGCAGTCTTGGCTTAATGACAAACTACCTGGTCTAGTGCAGGTCAAATCGGCACTACGTACTATCCTCGCAATTGAATCCTTAGATGCGCTAAGTAATCCCAGCAAGTTAACACCAAAATTTTTCCATAAATGGAGAGGGTTTATTGAACTAGAATTTTCAGATGCTGAAATTAAGAACCTTATGATACCCCACAGTTCTTCAACTTGGTACGCCTTGGAAAACCTGGGAGATACACTGGGTAGACTTAAATGCGTAATCTGAGAAAAAGACTCCCCAAGCTGTCGTATATATATAGAATGAATAAATGCAAAGGTTCTTGTAATGATATCTAGGAAGGGAGGTGGGCGGGTATAAGGGAAAATAGTTATATAAACTATAATTATTATTCTGACATTGTTACTATACAAATTTGATAACATATGTTATGTTACATTACTGTAATTGTATGATAACAAAAATCTCTTTTTTGCAAGATATGTTTCTGTACACATATTTATGTTTAAACAATAAAAATGATGGTTCAAAAAAAAAAAAAAATATCTGATTCAGAATACACTGATACACAGAGTCAAAAAAGCGTGCAACTTAATGTTTGACCTATGTTTTTGTTTCCAAATGCAATGCATTCACCAAATTTTTTTGGCCTTTACCCACAGAGAGGTTCACTACCGCAGGCGCCGTGCACCACAACAGCTGCCTGAACAGGCGAGGGAGGCCCCTGAAACACCCATAATAGAAGTGGAGGACCAAGACCAAGGCCAAGCTGGTGGAATACCACCACCACCACCGCCGCCACCAGCACCAACACCACCACCACTGCCGCCGCCATCAGCACCAACACCACCACCACCAGCACCAATCCCAGCTTTGGGGCATGTCCGGCCGCAAGAGGAGGAGGTTGCAGGGCCAGAACCACTTTCTCGCCACCAACATCCAGCAGTGGAGGAAACTGGATGCCCACCTCAAATCACCAGCCATGGTCTGATCCCGGGGTCACCTCATCTACATCGGGCACAAAGTAATGCTGTCTTTGCCCACAGTCTCATACCATTTCTGGATGTAATTTCATTTGACAGGCTACTGCGGGCAAGGTCAGCATTACATATTGTGCTTGAAGCCAGTCGCCCCCCAAACCACCCAGGTGAGGTTTTCCAGTATTTGGAGGGGTGGCAACTGTCACACTCCAACCTCCAAGACAGGCCCAGACCCCGGGACAGCCATGTGCCACCCCAGAGGCCTATACCTCCATTGCATCACTGGGCACCTAACAGGGACCTACCATCTTTCCCCACACCTGCACAGAGGATCCACCCTCAAGTGTTGGCGGAGGCCATCCATGGGGCCCTTGACTTCTTACAGGACCAGGGTGATGGTGGTCAGGTACAGCCTACCCCACCCAATCATCCCACCTACCAGGACCTGTAGGGCTCCATTTTTTGTTTAAACTTGTTATTTGTTTAAAAGCGGGTGTTATTGGTTGGGGGTGTGTCCTGGCTTATGGTCACAACGTCCAACCTGTGCTGCCATTTTGTTTTAATACACAGTTTTAAAAAACGGCTTGGTGTCTGTCTTTTTTAATGGAATGGATGTGTAGGTTGTTTTGTGGGTGGGCTTAAAGTCATCATCATTATTATAATTATTATTTATTTATATAGCGCCAATAGGTTCCATGGCGCTTTACATGAGGATAAGGTAGACAAGGACAAGTACAATAAACATAGACAATAAGGTCATACAGGTACAAGAGGAGAGGACCCTGTACGCGTGGGCTCACATTCTACGAGGGGTGGGTGGGGATACAATAGGGTGGAGAAGGTGTCGGTCGTGGGGCGTGAAGCGGGGTCTCATGGCAGGTTGTAGGCCTCTTGGAAGAGGTGAGTCTTTAGGTGTCTCTTGAAGGTTCCCAGTGTAGGCGAGTGACTGATGAGGTGGGGCAGGGAGTTCCAGAGCATGGCGGATGCCCGGGAGAAATCCTGTATGCAGTTGTGGGAAGAGGAGATGAGGGGGGAGTGTAGGAGAAGTTCTTGGGATGAACGCAGGTTGCGTGAGGGATGGTATCGGGAGATCATGTCGGAGATGTATGGTGGGGATAGGTTGTGTAAGGCTTTGAATGTCATGGTCAGTGTTTTAAAGTGAGCTCTCTGTGGGGCGGGGAGCCAGTGAAGGGCTTGGCAGAGGCGGTAGGCAGGGGAGTAGCGTGAGGACAGATGGATTAGTCGGTCAGCAGAGTTTAGTATAGATTGGAGAGGTGCAAGAGAGTTGGCAGGGAGGCCTGTGCGAAGGAGGTTGCAGTAGTCAAGGCGGGAGATGATGAGGGCATTAATGATTGTTTTAGCAGTGTCAGGGTTGAGTAACGAGCGAATTTGTGAAATATTTTTGAGTTGGAGTCACAGGGACTTGGTTAGGGACTCCAGGTGGGGCTTGAAGGAGAGGGAGAAGTCAAGGATTACCCCGAGACATTTGGCGTGGGGGACAGGGGAGAGAGAGCATCATTAGCAAGTACTTTACGGCACGCATGGCGCATGAAGTCACCTTGGTTACTAAGTGTAAAATCATGACTCCACATACCAATGTTGCTGACAAATAAACAGTGCCTGTGTTTGGGGGGTTACTTAATGCCTCGCTATGGCAACAAGACTAGGAACACACATGTGAGAGGCTGGGACGTCTACCTGCTACACATCGGGTCTACGCGTTTTCTACAGAGCGTACAGTGGGTCCCTTCACCCGGCTCCATCAGTATGATAGTACAAGCAACGCCCACGATGCAGGCATAGGCTTGTTGACTAAAAAAAATTAGCTCAAGGGGCTTCATATACATTTTTTTCAGAAAGCAGGGTGCTTTGCCCATACAATAGAATTTCTTGTACTAGGAGCATAGTACATGCAATGCCCACAGTGCAAGCGCTAGGCTTGGTGCCTCGAAAAATTAGCCCAAGGGGCTTGATCAACTCTTTTTAGATATAGAGGAGGGAGCGTGGCCCATAGTATAGTCTTGCTTGTCCTGAGAGCATAGTACAAGCAACGTATTCGATGCAGGCATAGGCTTGTTGCCTCAAAAATTAGCCCAAGGGGCTTGATCAACTCTTTTTAGATATAGAGGAGGGCGCGTGGCCCATAGTATAGTCTTGCTTGTCCTGAGAGCATAGTACAAGCAACGTATTCGATGCAGGCTTAGGCTTGTTGCCTCAAAAAATTAGCCCAAGGGGCTTGATCAACTCTTTTTAGATATAGAGGAGGGAGCGTGGCCCATAGTATAGTCTTGCTTGTCCTGAGAGCATAGTACAAGCAACGTATTCGATGCAGGCATAGGCTTGTTGCCTCAAAAAATTAGCCCAAGGGGCTTGATCAACTCTTTTTAGATATAGAGAGGGAGCGTGGCCCATAGTATAGTCTTGCTTGTCCTGAGAGCATAGAGAAGCAACGTATTCGATGCAGGTATAGGCTTGTTGCCTCAAAAAATTAGCCCAAGGGGCTTGATCAACTCTTTTTAGATATAGAGGAGGAGCGTGGCCCATAGTATAGTCTTGCTTGTCCTGAGAGCATAGGAGAAGCAACGTATTCGATGCAGGTATAGGCTTGTTGCCTCAAAAAATTAGCCCAAGGGGCTTGATCAACTCTTTTTAGATATAGAGGAGGGAGCGTGGCCCATAGTATAGTCTTGCTTGTCCTGAGAGCATAGGAAAGCAACGTATTCGATGCAGAGTATAGGCTTGTTGCCTCAAAAAATTAGCCCAAGGGGCTTGATCAACTCTTTTTAGATATAAGAGGAGGGAGCGTGGCCCATAGTATAGTCTTGCTTGTCCTGAGAGCATAGGAGAAGCAACGTATTCGATGCAGGTATAGGCTTGTTGCCTCAAAAAATTAGCCCAAGGGGCTTGATCAACTCTTTTTAGATATAGAGGAGGGAGCGTGGCCCATAGTATAGTCTTGCTTGTCCTGAGAGCATAGAGAAGCAACGTATTCGATGCAGGCATAGGCTTGTTGCCTCAAAAAATTAGCCCAAGGGGCTTGATCAACTCTTTTTAGATATAGAGGAGGGAGCGTGGCCCATAGTATAGTCTTGCTTGTCCTGAGAGCATAGGAGAAGCAACGTATTCGATGCAGGTATAGGCTTGTTGCCTCAAAAAATTAGCCAAGGGGCTTGATCAACTCTTTTTAGATATAGAGGAGGGAGCGTGGCCCATAGTATAGTCTTGCTTGTCCTGAGAGCATAGGAGAAGCAACGTATTCGATGCAGGTATAGGCTTGTTGCCTCAAAAAATTAGCCCAAGGGGCTTGATCAACTCTTTTTAGATATAAGAGAGGAGCGTGGCCCATAGTATAGTCTTGCTTGTCCTGAGAGCATAGAGAAAGCAACGTATTCGATGCAGGTATAGGCTTGTTGCCTCAAAAAATTAGCCCAAGGGGCTTGATCAACTCTTTTTAGATATAGAGGAGGGAGCGTGGCCCATAGTATAGTCTTGCTTGTCCTGAGAGCATAGGAGAAGCAACGTATTCGATGCAGGTATAGGCTTGTTGCCTCAAAAAATTAGCCCAAGGGGCTTGATCAACTCTTTTAGATATAGAGGAGGGAGCGTGGCCCATAGTATAGTCTTGCTTGTCCTGAGAGCATAGAAAGCAACGTATTCGATGCAGGTATAGGCTTGTTGCCTCAAAAAATTAGCCCAAGGGGCTTGATCAACTCTTTTTAGATATAGAGAGGGAGCGTGGCCCATAGTATAGTCTTGCTTGTCCTGAGAGCATAGAGAAGCAACGTATTCGATGCAGGATAGGCTTGTTGCCTCAAAAAAATTAGCCAAGGGCTTGATCAACTCTTTTTAGATATAGAGTAGGGAGCGTGGCCCATAGTATAGTCTTGCTTGTCCTGAGAGCATAGGAGAAGCAACGTATTCGATGCAGGTATAGGCTTGTTGCCTCAAAAAATTAGCCCAAGGGGCTTGATCAACTCTTTTTAGATATAGAGGAGGGAGCGTGGCCCATAGTATAGTCTTGCTTGTCCTGAGAGCATAGGAAAGCAACGTATTCGATGCAGGCTATAGGCTTGTTGCCTCAAAAAATTAGCCCAAGGGGCTTGATCAACTCTTTTTAGATATAGAGGAGGGAGCGTGGCCCATAGTATAGTCTTGCTTGTCCTGAGAGCATAGGAGAAGCAACGTATTCGATGCAGGTATAGGCTTGTTGCCTCAAAAAATTAGCCCAAGGGGCTTGATCAACTCTTTTTAGATATAGAGGAGGGAGCGTGGCCCATAGTATAGTCTTGCTTGTCCTGAGAGCATAGTACAAGCAACGTATTCGATGCAGGCATAGGCTTGTTGCCTCAAAAAATTAGCCCAAGGGGCTTGATCAACTCTTTTTAGATATAGAGGAGGGAGCGTGGCCCATAGTATAGTCTTGCTTGTCCTGAGAGCATAGGACAAAGCAACGTATTCGATGCAGGTATAGGCTTGTTGCCTCAAAAAATTAGCCCAAGGGGCTTGATCAACTCTTTTTAGATATAGAGTAGGGAGCGTGGCCCATAGTATAGTCTTGCTTGTCCTGAGAGCATAGGAGAAGCAACGT
Organism: Allobates femoralis; assembly: GCA_033576535.1. NCBI lineage: Eukaryota > Metazoa > Chordata > Amphibia > Anura > Aromobatidae > Allobates > Allobates femoralis. The sequence continues at coordinate 213,724,023 of JARQOC010000005.1, forward strand.
ATTCGATGCAGGTATAGGCTTGTTGCCTCAAAAAATTAGCCCAAGGGGCTTGATCAACTCTTTTTAGATATAGAGGAGGGAGCGTGGCCCATAGTATAGTCTTGCTTGTCCTGAGAGCATAGGACAAGCAACGTATTCGATGCAGGATAGGCTTGTTGCCTCAAAAAATTAGCCCAAGGGGCTTGATCAACTCTTTTTAGATATAGAGGAGGGAGCGTGGCCCATAGTATAGTCTTGCTTGTCCTGAGAGCATAGGAGAAGCAACGTATTCGATGCAGGCATAGGCTTGTTGCCTCAAAAAATTAGCCCAAGGGGCTTGATCAACTCTTTTTAGATATAGAGGAGGGAGCGTGGCCCATATATATGTCTTGCTTGTCCTGAGAGCATAGGAAAGCAACGTATTCGATGCAGGTATAGGCTTGTTGCCTCAAAAAATTAGCCCAAGGGCTTGATCAACTCTTTTTAGATATAGAGGAGGGAGCGTGGCCCATAGTATAGTCTTGCTTGTCCTGAGAGCATAGGAGAAGCAACGTATTCGATGCAGGTATAGCTTGTTGCCTCAAAAAATTAGCCCAAGGGGCTTGATCAACTCTTTTTAGATATAGAGGAGGGAGCGTGGCCCATATATAGTCTTGCTTGTCCTGAGAGCATAGGAGAAGCAACGTATTCGATGCAGGTATAGGCTTGTTGCCTCAAAAAATTAGCCCAAGGGCTTGATCAACTCTTTTTAGATATAGAGGAGGGAGCGTGGCCCATAGTATAGTCTTGCTTGTCCTGAGAGCATAGGAGAAGCAACGTATTCGATGCAGGCATAGGCTTGTTGCCTCAAAAAATTAGCCCAAGGGGCTTGATCAACTCTTTTTAGATATAGAGGAGGGAGCGTGGCCCATAGTATAGTCTTGCTTGTCCTGAGAGCATAGGAGAAGCAACGTATTCGATGCAGGTATAGGCTTGTTGCCTCAAAAAAATTAGCCAAGGGCTTGATCAACTCTTTTTAGATATAGAGGAGGGAGCGTGGCCCATAGTATAGTCTTGCTTGTCCTGAGAGCATAGAGAAGCAACGTATTCGATGCAGGTATAGGCTTGTTGCCTCAAAAAATTAGCCCAAGGGGCTTGATCAACTCTTTTTAGATATAGAGGAGGAGCGGTGCCCATAGTATAGTCTTGCTTGTCCTGAGAGCATAGGAGAAGCAACGTATTCGATGCAGGTATAGGCTTGTTGCCTCAAAAAATTAGCCCAAGGGGCTTGATCAACTCTTTTTAGATATAGAGGAGGGAGCGTGGCCCATAGTATAGTCTTGCTTGTCCTGAGAGCATAGAGAAGCAACGTATTCGATGCAGGTATAGGCTTGTTGCCTCAAAAAATTAGCCCAAGGGGCTTGATCAACTCTTTTTAGATATAGAGGAGGGGAGCGTGGCCCATAGTATAGTCTTGCTTGTCCTGAGAGCGATAGGAGAAGCAACGTATTCGATGCAGGTATAGGCTTGTTGCCTCAAAAAATTAGCCCAAGGGGCTTGATCAACTCTTTTTAGATATAGAGGAGGGAGCGTGGCCCATAGTATAGTCTTGCTTGTCCTGAGAGCATAGGAGAAGCAACGTATTCGATGCAGGTATAGGCTTGTTGCCTCAAAAAATTAGCCCAAGGGGCTTGATCAACTCTTTTTAGATATAGAGGAGGGAGCGTGGCCCATAGTATAGTCTTGCTTGTCCGAGAGCATAGGAGAAGCAACGTTTCGATGCAGGTATAGGCTTGTTGCCTCAAAAAATTAGCCCAAGGGGCTGCATTGTATTTTTAAGAAAAAATAAAAATTAGAAATGCTCACAAGCGGATGCACTTGTAAAGTAAAAAGATGTTTACTGATTGCGTATTTTTTTTATCATGCCGCAAATGTTTCAGGAACATGACTTATCACATCGTCTCAGCTGAGGGAGATGCCGATACTTCCTGTCTTAAAAGGGCATAAAGTTACAAGCGCAATATTCCAATCCTATTAATTAAGATTAGGTTACACTACAATTGGGTACTGTCGTCTGGGGGACTTACGAACTCCGATGATATCCAGTCCTTGTTGAACTTTATGAGAGTCAGCCTGTCGGCATTTTCAGTAGTAAGCCGTGACCTTCTATCAGTGACTATACCCCCAGCGGCACTGAAAACACGCTCTGATGTCACACTAGCAGCTGGGCAGGCCAGCACCTCCAAGGCATACAGAGCGAGCTCTGTCCAAGTGTTAAGCTTGGAAACCCAGTAATTAAAGGGTACTGAAGGGTCGGTTAGGAAGCTGGTACTGTCACTGACATACTCATTCACCATGTTGGAAAATTGTTGTCTCCTATTCAAGGTGACCGCAGGCATTATCCGTTGTTGATTGGAAGGTCTGTTGAACATCGCCCAGTTGGTGGACATCTTACCCCCACCTCTTCTTGACATTGTTGACGTTTGTGTCCCAACCAAAGGCTGCTGTTGGAAAGAGCTGATTCTTCGGGGTACAGCGGAGTCAGACGGTGATATGGACATCAAATTGTCAACAACAACAGTCTTGAAAAATTCCGTCGTTAAGCCCCTGGTTGACTGCAACAGCAGCGACGGAAATTTATCTTTGTATCTGGGGTCCAAAAAGGTTGACAACCAATAGAGGTTGCTGGCATATATGTGAATGACGCGTGGATCTTGGGAGAGACATTGACACATTACGTCAGCCATATGCGCTAAGCTGCAAAGACTCATCTCCTCGGTTGCAACAGAATGAGGATCACTACGCATCATGGCCTCTACATCGGTCTCCGCCTCCTCCTCTTCAGCCCACCCATGCTGTACCGACATAAACGTAGGGTTTGGAGTACCATCTGGTTCACATCAGTACCACAGAAAAATGAATCTTCTTCATCATCACCCTCATCACCTTCTTCTTCCAGAGCCAATGTAGCCTGCTGGTGTTGGCTTGGCTGGCTAGGATCAGCGATGTTAAATTCTGGCTCCATAGCCATCCGCTGGGCCCTCAAAGCTTCTGTTTTAAGATTCAGGAGCGACTCCTTAAGCAAACAGAGCAGGGGGATGGTGAGACTGATAATGGACTGATCATCGCTGACAAGTTTTGTGCAGTATTCAAAGTTGTCCAGCAACTCGCAAAGATCAGCGATCCAGACCCACTCTAAAGTAGTAATGTGTCTGGTCTGACTTCCGTGGTGACGGGCATGTTGCAGCTGATATTCAGCTATTGCCCTCTGCTGCTCATTAAACCTTGCCAACATATGGAATGTTGAGTTCCATCTCGTGGGCATGTCGCAAATTAGCCGGTGTTTAGGCAAATTAAATTGGCTTTGAAGGGCTGAAAGACTGCCAACTGCTGTGGACGAATGCCTAAAATGGGCGCAAATTCGCCTCACCTTCTCGAGTAGGTCAGATAACTCGGGGTATATTTTAAGGAATTTTTGAACTATTAAGTTCAGCACGTGAGCCAGGCAAGGGACGTGCACAAGGTTACCGTGCTTCAATGCCGCCACAAGGTTTCGTCCATTATCGCTCACAACAAGACCTGGTTGTAGTTGCAGTGGGGCCAGCCACTCATCAGTCTGTTGCTTAAGACCCTTCCATAGCTCAGTTGCAGTGTGAGGTGTGTCACCTAGACAGATAAGCTTCAGAAGAGCCTGTTGTCGCCTTGCTGAAGCACTACTGCAAAGCTCCCAACTTGGACGTGAGGGTGCGGGCAGCTGAGCAATGGACAAGGAAGTTGCAGAAGCAGATTGCGCACTGGACATATATGATGAGGCAGCCACCCTGATTGATGTTGTGCCTGCTATTCGTGGAGTTGGCAGTATTTCAGATGCTCGACTTTGCGAAGTTGGGACACTGTCCACCAGGTTGATCCAGTGAGCCGTTACTGAGATGTATCTGCCCTGTCCACAAGTACTTGTCCACGTGTCCGTTGTTAGGTGGACTTTGGCAGTTACCGCATTAGTTAATGCACGCTTTAAGTTGTTGACAACGTGCTGGTGTAACGCGGGGACGGCACTACGTGAGAAAAAGTGGCGGCTGGGTACAGTGTATCGTGGTGCCGCCACAGCCAACAACTCCCGAAAAGACTCTGTACCTACCAGCCTAAACGGCAGCATTTCCACAGCTAACAACTTTGCAATTTTAGCAGTCATTTTTTGTGAAAATGGGTGTGTGGATAGGTACTTCTTTTGCCTTTCATACAGCTGTGGCACAGACAACTGGACGTTTGTCGCGCACACACCAGTGGCTTCACTACTCTGAAGTCTCTCTTGTAGCGCAGCTTCGGAGGAGTACGTTTCAGCCGGGGCTGATGCCTGAACACTAGCTGGTGAAGTGAGAAATGAGGGACCGGGTATGATCATGTTAGGGGCAGACTACTCAGTAGACATTATGAAAAGAAAAGAAAAGAGTGAGAGTTCTATTGCCCAAGTAGCTAAAAACACTTGTCAAGTGGGCAGACGTGGCAGGGACCCTAACTAGGCTCATGGGTAAGTTGTTACTGTGCACTTTACTGTAATTTAGACCAGGGGTTTTGCTACTTCTAATAGGATAAACTACCTCTACCCTGATCTATGCACCTTGGCACTTTGCACTTTTACTACCCCTCTGAACCTTTCATATACAGTCCTTGCCTGTCTTGCCCACTTGTCACTTTGTCTCCCTCTTAATGTTTAAAAGTCTTGTCATTTTTACCCTGGACACGTCTGTTATTTGTATCCATTGCATCTAATAAAGTAAAACTTTGTGCAATATACACTGTGTGGACAGTACATACGTGTTGTTAGCTACTTGGGCAATAGAACTCTCACTCTTTTCTTTTCTTTTCATACTAGCTGGTGAAGGATGGATCTGAGGTGGCCTGGAAGTGTTGGGATCAGAAGGCACTGATTCTGAACCCTGATGGGCCGACCACTGAATTGGGTGCTTAACAGACATATGCTTACGCATACTGCTGGTGCTCAGGTTTTTTTTTCACAGGCCTCTGCTTAGCCTTGCATGGCATATATTGCAGATCACCACATTTGGTACAGATGGGGCATCCTTAAAAAAATGCCACACAATGGCTTTTCGGCCTTTATGTTGAATTGGAGGCAAAGGAGGATGACTCTGTACCACACCAACTGTTGGCACAGTTTGGGCAACTGTGTTTACAGTTTGTGCAACAGTTGGTACACTTTGTGCAACAGTTGACACAATTTGGCCAACTGTTCTCACTGTTTGTGTTCTGGAGAAAGGAGTAAGCCTGGGTGCTTTAGGCGGTGGTGCATAGCCACTTTCCTCCGCCTGGCTGCTCTGTTGGCTATGCATGCCAAGAGTCCAGGTAGGATCTGTGGTCTCATCATCCACGCCTTCCTCCTCATAGTCTTCGGGATAATGTGACTGAGCAGGCTGGCCAGATGAGATGTGTGTCTCATCATCGTCATCATCATCCACCTCCTGAGATGCTGTATGGGTTTGGTGAAAGTGGCTTTCTTGAGTACGAGGTGCTTCCAAACTTTGGCCATGAATAGACATTACGTCTTCTTCAAGTATCTCGTCAGGCACTGATAAAGAAAGGCCAGATGGAATCGAGTGCTGATACGAACCAAATAAATCATCGGAGTGACCAAGGTCGCACTCCAAGTTTTCCTCTGGCTGCCGAAGGCTTGAGGAAATAGGAAGCCTTTGAGGATTGGATGGCCCTGCGTTGTCTGTAGCGACACTAGACTGTGTTGGCACGGACGATTGTGTACTCAAAGAACCAGTGGTGGAGGTGTTATCAGCCATCCAAGTTGTTATCTGGTCATGCTCTTCCGGCCTCAAGACACGTTTTTGTTGAGTACTGATAATTTTAGATGGGAGAAAGAGAGATCTGTCAATCCTCGTCTGTCTACCTGTACCAGTGCCTTCTTGGGCACGAATGCTACGGCCACGACCTCGTCCCCGTCCCTTTGCCACATCTTTTTGCGGAAATTGTGGTTTTTGTGACATTTTTGAAAAACGCACAGCCACCGAGATGGAGTTTGGTGTTGCTGCAGGCGTCACTTACTGGCGGGTTAAGTGTGTGCTAACACTTGACAGTGAAGCAGCACACTATTCCCTGAAAAAATTAGAAAGTGCGCACAGCCACCGAGATGGAGTTTGGTGTTGCTGTAGGCGTCACTTACTGGCGGGTTAAGTGTGTGCTAACACTTGACAGTGAAGCAGCACACTAGTCCCTGAAAAAATTAGAAAGTGCGCACAGCCACCGAGATGGAGTTTGGTGTTGCTGTAGGCATCACTTACTGGCGGGTTAAGTGTGTGCTAACACTTGACAGTGAAGCAGCACACTAGTCCCTGAAAAAATTAGAAAGTGCGCACAACCACCGAGATGGAGTTTGGTGTTACTGTAGGCGTCACTTACTGGCGGGTTAAGTGTGTGCTAACACTTGACAGTGAAGCAGCACACTAGTCCCTGAAAAAATTAGAAAGTGCGCACAGCCACCGAGATGGAGTTTGGTGTTGCTGTAGGCATCACTTACTGGCGGGTTAAGTGTGTGCTAACACTTGACAGTGAAGCAGCACACTAGTCCCTGAAAAAAATTAGAAAGTGCGCACAGCCACCGAGATGGAGTTTGGTGTTGCTGTAGGCGTCACTTACTGGCGGGTTAAGTGTGTGCTAACACTTGACAGTGAAGCAGCACACTAGTCCCTGAAAAAATTAGAAAGTGCGCACAGCCACTGAGATGGAGTTTGGTGTTGCTGTAGGCGTCACTTACTGGCGGGTTAAGTGTGTGCTAACACTTGACAGTGAAGCAGCACACTAGTCCCTGAAAAAATTAGAAAGTGCGCACAACCACCGAGATGGAGTTTGGTGTTACTGTAGGCGTCACTTACTGGCGGGTTAAGTGTGTGCTAACACTTGACAGTGAAGCAGCACACTAGTCCCTGAAAAAATTAGAAAGTGCGCACAGCCACCGAGATGGAGTTTGGTGTTGCTGTAGGCGTCACTTACTGGCGGGTTAAGTGTGTGCTAACACTTGACAGTGAAGCAGCACACTGGTCCCTGAAAAAATTATTAAGTGCGCACAAGTAGTCGCACAAGTAGGTGGCGTACGTGCTATTTGCAGCTAGGAGAGCAGCAACGCACTGTTCTGCCACAGACAAAATAACGCTGAAGGGGTTTTTAGGACCCAAAATCTATCAGCTGCCAAAAAATTGTTAATACTACCTCAGCTAAGCCTCTCACTTCAGCTATTAGAACAGCTGAGTGAGTAAGCGAAGCTATGAGGTCGCTCCTGTGAAGACACTGTAGGGCTGCAGCTCCCTGCTTCCCTGCCTGCCTACAGTCTCACAGTACACTGTACTCCTCTGTCCTCCTGCTAGCTCTCACAAGAGCTGTTTGGGGTTAATATAAGGAATCTTGAAGTTTCCCTACACTCACTGACAATCCCTATGATCTGCTCCAGAATCTACCTCACCCTACTCTAGCTCAGATCTTCAGAGAAATGTGCTCAAAATGGCGGTGGCAAGGCTTATATACAGCCTTGCCTGTCATCCATGACATAGGCATCACGATGGACAGCAGCCAATCATAGTAATGCCACAACGAAGAGGGCTGTGGCATTACTGAATAAGATTGGCTAACATGCTTGTCCATCTTCACAAGTTTGTCTGACCTAACACGCTAGGCTGTCTCGGAAGCTTTGTCGGAACATAACAGATTCTGTATTCGCGAGTCCCGAATACAAAATACAGGACTCGGATTCGTAGACTCGCTCGGAATCGCTAAGACTCGCTCAGACTCGCTCGGAATCGCTGCTTACAGCGGGTATCCGTGAAGCGGTGCGATTCTGTAAACGATATAGCGAGTCTCGCTAGTAAAACTAGGATTGCCATTTACTTGCATTGGACTCGCTACTTTGCGAGTCCTCGCTGGAAAACTCGCCGAGTAGCGAGCCCTGCGAGTCCCTTACTACTCGCCGAGTAACGAGTCCTAGCGAGTAGATTCACCCATCACTACCAAATACTCATCGTCTCCATGACGCCTTACAGATACTGAAGTAAAACTCACCAAATACTCATCGTCTGAACGTAGCCTTAAGGCCACGTCACACGCATCAATCTTATGAGCGATATCGCTTAAGCGATCTGCTTTTTTGATCGCTTAAGCGATATCGTCTGTGCGTCGCTGCGTGTAATCAAGCGATTTTTACAATGTAAAATCGCTTGATTGATTAATCGCAGATTTGTGAGCAGGAGCTCATATCAAGCGATAAACGCTTGATCAATCTGCTTCATCGTGGTGTGTGACACCACGATGATCCATCTCCCAGCGGCAGAGCCTATGCTGGGAGATGGTATCTATGGTAAATGTCGGGTTACTAAGCGCCGCGCGGCGCCTAGTAACCCGACGTTTACCATAGTTACCAGCGATCTCGCTGCTCAACATCGCTGGTGAATCTGCCTGTGTGACAGCTCACCAGTGATGTGAGTGATATTGTTAGCGATCGCGCGTTGTGAGGCAGCAACCGGGGAACCCGCTTGCAAAACGACAAAAACACGTGTTTATAAGTTAACCAATGTCTACCCGTTTATTTTCACATATTAACACATAACCCGGGTAGCATGTTCGACACATAGCACATTGATTAACAACACTTTACATCATAAATACACCATACATTTACATTTAACATCACATAACACTTATATTGCACATCACGTTTTATAGTAACCCGGGACCTGTAACCATCTCTGTACCCGTTGGAGCTCTAGTAACAGCTCCCGGGGTGGCTACGGCCTCCGGCCTACTTACACTATACATAAGTTACAATACGATGATGACCCTTCCGGGTTCATAACAGGGATTGGCAAACCCTAGTAACCCGTGGGGCTGCGGCCTCCGGCCTAACCACGCGTTACCCTGTACGGGAGCCCTTCTAACCCCTGCTTCTGACCTTCGTTACATACGCCTCAACGGGCCCTGTGGGTCCCAATGGCGGTACCTGCCGCCTGGCTTTAGTCACCCCAGCATGATGATATACATTCACCCGTAGTCAGGAATCCTGCCTGACCGGGACCTTACATACCGTATGTGATCCATCATTCCAGCGTCCATGGATCACACACCTGCACACAGCCCACATCCATGGACTGTGGCCCCTCCATGGCCCATTACAGGGATTGGCAAACCATAGTACACGGGAACCTCATCCGATACCTACTAGGAGCCCTCTTACCCCTGTCTCTGGCACCACAGGCACACTCACCCCATTAGAGGTCGTGGTTGAGGGACGGGTACCCTCTGCATGCAGCAGGGCAAGCCTCCCTCTCGTCCCAAGGACGGAACGCCTCCAACATCATCCATACCAGCTGGGTCACTGTCTCTCCACATGATTATACATGGGTCTTACATAGGTCATCATCTCTCATTCAGGGCCATTACCTAAGCCCTCATACACATAGCTTAAACACGTTCGGATTCATCAGGTCCTTTAACTGAGCACTCTGACTCGGACCTAAAGGCGGTCTATGCCCACCTGGCATTAATCACACACGGCTCACTCCGTTACACGGGAACCGCTGTCTTACCGGGCACGGATCCGGGTCTCGCTACCTGTATAACGGGTCCACCAAGCGTCCCCCAAGGCTCCTTTCCCGGACGTGTAGGGAACCACGCCCGGACCAGTCTCCTCCGGGTTCAGCCACGGCTTCCCCACCAGGTGCTCACGACCCCGGCCCTCGGCACCGGCATGGAGCTAGCATGCTCCCTTCACCATCTCAATCATGGCGGCATGTACTTGCAGTCACCAGTCCCTCACACAGACTGGCTCTGCTCAGCTCTCAGGCTGGTCTCAGCTTCCAGGATCAATCTCAGCCTCCAGAATCAATGAATCTCACAATCACTCAGGTGGCCGGCTCTTATCGTGCCAGCCACTCCCACATGGACACACCCCCTTAGCTGCTGTCAATCAGCCTTTCACACAGCTCTGGTTAACTCCCTGTGTTCCGGGTTGTCAGCACTCAGCCCTTACATTCCTTAAGGCTTCCTCAATCTCATCCCACTCTCACTGCCGCTCATTAGGCTCATGAAACCCTGTGTCTCAAAGTTGGCTCACACAGCATAATCGATCAAACCGGCCAGTGTGCACAGGATCATCCTCTGATCCTACATGTGATGTACCCCGGCCATGCGGAACATGCCGGCGGTGCCTCACAGCGTGCACGTGATCGCTAACAATATCGTTCATAAGATTGATGCGTGTGACGTGGCCTTTACAGATACTGAAGTAAAACTCACCAAATACTCATCGTCTGAACAAGGCCTTCCAGATACTGAAGCAAAACTCACCAAATACTCATCGTCTGAACGTGGTCTAATGGTACCTTTACACGCCGCTACCGAAGGTAGCAACAGGTAGGCACCGCACGTGCACGCGCATGTTTTCAACGGTTGCTAACGGTACCTGATACCGCAATTACACGCCCCCACAAGGTGCTCCACAGAAGGTAATTTCGTTCCCCGGAAGTGCCGACGGGTGCCGCAGGTTACCTTCTGTGGAGCACCTTCCCTGATTTACACACCGCTACCTCAAGGGAATATGGGCGTACATATTGTGCGCCGTAACTACATAGGCGTGACAGAGTTGTGTATTACGCGGCGCTCGTACGGTGATTGGACAATGCAATAGCATCATGATTGGCCAGCCAGCGAAGGGAGGCTGGCTAATACATGACGCTATAGCAAATGTGTAGTGTGACTGGTCAGATCGTTAAATATGCCGCCCTGTGCAGGGACAGCCAATGGATACACAGTAGCCCCCACCAATGATAGCTGATGGGGTGTGGTATACATGACGCTCAAGCACGCCCCAGGGAACTCAAATACCGTACCTGTGGCCCGATTACAAGCCGCTACCATAGGGTTTATACCTGCTTGTTTTTCAGCACGGCTGAAAGACAGGTATCCAAAGAGACAGGAAGCAACAACCTGAATTACACGCTGCCACTTCGCGGTGTTTTGAAGGTAAAAGGTACAATTGTCTCCGATACCTGCCGGTTTTGGTAGCGGCGTGTAAAGGTACCATTACAGATACTGAAGTAAAACTCACCAAATACTCATCGTCTGAACGTGGCCTAAGGGTACCTTTACACGCGGCTACATTTCTAGGGTGGCTACAGGTAACTTACTGGTTGCAGTGAAATCATGGAGAGATTATTCCATTTGTACACAGCAACAAGATAGAACCTTGTCTCCATGATTTCACTGCAACCAGTAAGTTACCTGTAGCCACCCTAGAAATGTAGCCGCGTGTAAAGGTACCCTTACAGATACTGAAGTAAAACTCTCCAAATACTCATCGTCTGCAGGAGGCCCTACAAACACTGAAGTAAAAGTCAAACACACAAACACATGGAGAACATGCAAACTCCTTGCAGATGCTGTCCTTGGTGGGAATTGAATCCAGGACCTCAGCGCTGCAAGGCTGCAGTGCTAACGACTGAGCCATGAGCCTCCTGCTCTGGTCTGGTAAGCAGTGACTCCTGAGGTCACCTGAAGACTGATCAGGTAACCATGGTACCCACTATGGTTAGCTGCCACCACGGTTACCTGAACAGTGACCTCAGGAGTCACTGCTTACCGAATCAGAACTGACAGCTCATTTATTCGATGTTTCGAGGCTGTGGTGACAGCACGCTGTGTTCTTCACCACAGCCTGCAATCAAGAAAATGTCATAGAAAATCAAGGATCGGTATGAGGGAGTAATAAAAGTGAAGTCCAGATACGTGTTTGTCTTTTTATTTCTAAGAAAATGTTTTCTCTCTGTGTTGTGTCTTCTTTACTATTTACCAAGGTAGAGAAAGACCCTGAATATACAATTGGAACAAAATGTTGGGAAAGAAGAGGTGTACCACAGTCCGCGCTGCTGGGTCCAAAGAAAACTCACATGGGAGTCAGGGTTTCACAAACAAATCCTTTTTCTTTATTCCTTCACTCCAACACGTTTCGGTGCCCCACCTGGCACCTTCCACAGGGATATTCTAAGGTGCCAGGTGGGGCACCGAAACGCGTTGGAGTGAAGACATAAAGAAAAATGATTTGTTTGTGAAACCCTGACTCCCATGTGAGTTTTCTTTGGACCCAGCAGCGCGGACCGTGGTACACCTCTTCTTTCCCAACATTTTCTGGACAGCAACACCTGTGAATGGTCGGTGGAGGTCCTGCAGCAGCTGAAGTACTGATGCTCTTCATACCAGTTGTGGGTGCTACAACTGAATCAGGTGAGTGGTTCCATAGCACCACCTTTATAGGCTAAAGTGTCTCCAGTGATAGAGCACTATTGCGCCTCTTGTCCCCTACCCCTCTTGTATTTGAATATACAAATGCACACACCGTAATAATATTAAAAAATGACAACTTTATTACAAATATACTAAGAACACCAAATACCAATTAAAAGCAGTTAAACAATGCCACAGGGATGAACAAAGTGTTAAATGTGTATTAAAACATTAAATATTAATAGTAGCTGTGGGCAACATGTCTGTAGGGGGTGTCCACCCCCATGCTGTCCACTCCTGTCAGCATGTGAGGGGTTAATCAGCCCTTTACTGTATAGCCGGCTATTGTCGGCTTCTACAAATTTCTGAATGAAGCCGCGGCTCCCCTGACAGTACAGGAGATACTGTACGTAATGTACTATAGTATCAGCCGCTGTCCTTGGTCCTGTAAGCATTAACATTAGGTCTATGGGCAGCGCAGCACCATAGACCTAATGTTAATTGTTACAGGACCGCATTGCTCAAGATTACACATCTGGAACAATACGGTTACCGCATTGCGGTTTACAGCACACATTTTTGGAAAAAATGTGTGTGAAGGTAATTGCGTTTACCGCATCCGGATCTGGATGCGGTGAACGCAATTGCCTTGCCAAATGTGACCCCAGCCATAGGGGGAGTTGATGCCTTCTTGGATTGTGCTTGGAAGGGGTAGGGGTCCTCACATGGCATTTCCCCAGTTAAATGCCTCTGGAGGTGGTGAAGGGGATCCACACAGCTGGGAAACATTGCCTTCTAGGTGCTGCTCTTTCTTGGGCTCTCCATTAAAGTCCTGATCCTGGTGATCTTGGGGAATGGGCTCCATTAGGTGAGACTGCGACACCAACTGCAGCTGGAATATAGCCAGACACACTGCCACATCATCTGCAGTCTGACATGTGCTGCTCCTGGTCCCAGATCACATTGGGTAAAAGTCACCTGACTCCTGGGACTTGCTCCTCAGGTCTGTGGCTTGCATCAGAGCCCATGACTGGATACTTACCTTATTACAGATGATGTCCAAATTGGAAAGTGCGGTGGAGCTCCAGCTGACATAAGCCTCACTCTCCATTTCCTCTCCATGATTCCACTGTGTGTCTGGTTCTGGCGACTCACCATCTGCCCCAGAGTGGTTAGGTAGATTATATCATTCTCTGGGTTGAGGTCAGCCATGCTTTACAGGGCTCCATGTTGAAATGACTGCAGTGCGGAATCCACACAGTGTACCTGCGTGCAACTAGGAGTGCAGACAGAGGTAAGATGGCAGGCGACGCTGCCAAAGTTCTGCGTGTTTGGGTGTATTTTATTTACCTAAAGCACCTGCCTCTTGCATTGAGTGCCACAATTCAGACCCAAGGAATCAGTACTGGAGTTGAATATTTGCACACTATTGCTTCCTAAGGCCTAGCTACTAATTAATACCTGTATGTCAGGCCACAATGTATATAAACTGGGTTGCACTTACTTAGTTGCAGTCATTATTGAAGCGTGACATATTACTGTGAAACTTAACAATGAAAATAAATAAGTTTATTCAGGTCACAATTCACCACCAATTCATCTGGAATGCTGAATTAGACTACTGGGTACTGGGCACGGCATGAATGCCAGGAAGACAACTGGAATATGCATTATACATAAATTTGTGAGCCCCAATGGGGTTGGTATTGAAAACATATGTAAAACGCTTAGGTATTAAAAGCTCTATATACATGAACACATATTATTAGTAGTAATATTATAATTATTATGATATTAAATAGTAATTACACATTTTTAAGAAGCAATAGACTAATTATGGGGTTTCATCGTTGTGAACAGACCTATAAGATCATAGATGTGAAGCATATAGTGGCCATATGCAATTTTTTTTATATATTGCTTTCACGTAACTTTAGAACAGGGAGCCTCATATTCTGTTGGCCCTCTACAATTATAAAGGTTTGCTCTCAAATAGAAACAAAAAAAAAATCACAAAAATTTAAAAATATAAAGCTTTCTTAAACTGATGTTTTAAAGACATTGTAAGCTTCCTGGACTTTCCAGCTGCTGCCATATCTGGCACTATTTCCAAAATAGAACCCCTGGAGGTGTCAAAACAACTGCAAACTCCAGGAAGCTTGACAAAATTCAAAAAACATTCCCAAAAATTCTACAGCTTAAAACAAGGCGGTAGACCCGATGGCTGGGGATACTCCTAACCGCACGTTAGGTGTAGTTCCCTGCCAATAGGTTTTCCAGCAAATGTTTTGGCCCCAAATAAACAGGTAAAGTTTTAGGACCATTTTAAATTTCAAACTTCTTCCCAAACTTAGCCGGATTTGCCGACTTTTGGGTAAAGTGTTCAGGTTTCCGATCACAGAATTAGCAATGTTCGTGCCGAAATTGAAATTGGTGACCATTTTTGAGCAAAGTTTGCTCATCCTATAATTTAATCGTCTTATCATGTCTGTCTCTCTGTAACAAAAATCCTGTGTCGCTGATTGGTCGCACCCGGCCGGGCGCGACCAATCAGCGACGCGGGGTTTCCGTTACAGAGAAACAGACAGAATTAGCAACACTACTCCCTGGTAGCTCGGCGGCGGAAAATGGCAGAGCTGTGGAGCAGGGCCGGCATCAGCGCTCAGCATACCCGGGCAAATGACGGGGCCCAGGCGTAACTGAGGGGCTCACCGTCGCCTGCCCTCCCGCATAGTGCCGGTATTATTATCTTACCGGCGGCGTGGTATGGTGCTCTCATTCATTCCTGGGGCTGGCTGCCAGCCCCCGCTCTGCCTCCACATCCAGGCCGTCACTTCTGCTGCGTGGAACGCATGGAAGAGGAGCCCCCTTCACATCCTCTTCCTTTGTGTTCCACACTGTGGAACGCATAGAAGAGGAAGAGAAGTCACTACTGTGAGGCTGAGACAGGATGGCGCAGGTGAGGATGCGGGGGTGGCAATGGTGAGTCAGTGGCTCCACAATGGAGCTAAAGATGACATGTATTTGCTACAGAGGGGCGTTACGTTGGGGGATATTATAAATGGGGCAGAGCAGTGGTGGGTATATTATGAGTGGGGGCAGAGTTTGGGAGATATTGTAAGTGGGAGCAGCCCGGAGGAGAGAGGGGGAGAATGGGGGCAGGAGGGGGACTGGGGGGACTGGAGCCTGGAGAAAAGCGGGGGAGCAGGGGGGCAGGAGGGGGACTGGAGGCTGGAGGAGAGAGGGGGAACAGAGGGGCAGGAGGGGGACTGGAGCCGGGAGGAGAGGAGGAAAGCAAGAGGGGGGAGCAGGGTGGCAGGAGGGGGACTGGAGCCAGCTCCATCCCACTGATCACCCCCAACTGCTGCCGCTCACCCCCCAATGCCCGACTCAACCCCAGTGACCCCGCTAACACCCCACTACCCCCGCATCGTGATCTCACTCCCATCTACTATATAATGATCTAATTCTGTGTGTCTGTCTCTCTGTAACGCAAATCACGCGTCGCTGATCGATCGCGCCCGGCCTGGCGCAACCAATCAGCAACGGGCACAGTCCGGCTGCAAATAGGCATGGGATTGGAACCATGCATGTCACCGCTACCATCGGGAGATCAGCGGCACTAGCCGCACAGAGGTGCTAGCCGGTCATCTCCCGACCGCTCGCAACGGAAGTACACTGACCGGCGCTAGCGATGTCGCTCAGTGTGACATACAGCGGCGACCAGGCCCCCGCTCTGAGATCACTGATAGTGGTGATCAGTGAGGTACAGTCACACTTGGCGATGCTCCAGCGATCCCGACAACGATATGACCTGTAGGTATCACTGGAGCGTGACGGTACCTTACTGATTGCTGGTGAGGTGTCACACGTGCAGATATATTGAATGAAGCCGCGTCGCTGATTGGTCGCGGCCAATCAGCGATATTGGCGCAGAATTTAACTCCTACTCACAGCGCGAGCAATAACATTTAATGATAATGTATATATTTTTACCCAGAAAATCCTGTGTCCTCATTGCATTATTCTTAAATCTCCATAAACAAATTGCATACATATTCTAGAATACCTGATGCGTTAGAATCGGGCCACCATCTGGTCTCTAATAAAGAGCTGTGACTTCTATAGAAGAGATGCCCACTTGTGATGCAAGCTACACCGCCTGTCTATTTCATACTAATTTTTAACTGCATCTAGCCCAGGTAATAGTTTGGGCCTAGTAGCAGTGTCTGTTAGTCAGTGGTGTAGCCCACTTGTGAACCAAGCTACACCGCCTGACTATTTGATACTAATTTTTAACTGCTTCTAGCCCAGGTAATAGTTTGGGCCTAGTAGCACTGTTTGGCCACTCAGCTCTGCTCGATTTCCATCCAATGGTTTTTTTTGCCAACAACTGCAGAGTTGCAAATTTGTGCACATACAAAATGAGTGGCAAAAGGCTTGCTGCTGGTGAAAAGGGGAATAGGCGTGGTGGAAAGGGAAAAAAAGTTTGTGTCTGTGGGGTAGGTTGTAAAGCAACAGTAACATCTGCAGTAGAAAGACCATCTTCCAGCCAAACTTCTGATGTGATCCCTTTCTTATGGACATGACCATCGCTGCAAATTGTAGATGAGGCACAAAAAGATCTGGTGCTTGAATGGATATCAAGCACTCCATCAAGTGGGCTCTCCTCCACCTCAACTTCAGCATCCCAAATACTCCAGTCCTCTGAGCTGTCACCCCAATTGCATTTGCTTCCTCCCAGCTCCCAAGTCTCCAGCCTCCCTACTGAGTATGGGGTAACACAGAATGGTTGAGTCTGCAGAGCTGTTCAGTCACACTATAGCCTGGGAATCAGAGGTCTTCTCCAAAGCTGCAGTAAGTCCAGATGAGGAAATGATCTGTACTGATGCCCAGAAGCTTTGTGAGTCGGATCCAGGCCCAGATGAAGAAGGTTCTGAGCATAATGTAGACCCTGCTTCTCAAACTGTAATTCCTCTTGGTGGAGACAATGAGGAAGATGCTGATGAGACTAAGATACCTGACTGGAACGACAACTTGACAATTCGGTCAGGGCAGGAAGAGGTTGTCTCTGAGGACGAGAGGTATGAGAACACACAGGGTGATGATGAGATTGGGGATCCCACTTAGCGTCAACCCACAGTCAGCCAGTCGATGAGGCCAGCAGAGAAGGTGAAGGAGGATGACAGTGACGACGAGGTTAGGTTGTGCCTCCCTGGACAGAGACGGAGTACTGAAAGGATGTCAACAACAACTGCATCCTCAGCCACAACTCTGTCTCTGAGCAGAAGTCGTGGTGGCTCTTCTTCAGGTCACATGGGCTCTAAGCCTAGCCTAGCCTGGGCCTTTTTTGCGATCTTAAAGGGTCACCCAACTCATACGTTGTAGGACGGAGGGGGAGGGGGTGGTTGACTCACTCTTCCTAGGATCCCGGTCAGCTGGCTGAATGGCTGGGTCCATTCCAACAATAGTATTTAGATAAGGGATGCCAGAGACCAATTCTTTGTTTCTTTCTCCTTTATTAAAGCATATTTAAAATATGGTAGACAGGACTGAACGCTGGACGCGTTTCGGGGAATGCTACCCCTTAGTCCTCAGCATGTCAAATAAAACCATTACACACATATATATATAAACATTATATATTATTGTTTATATATATATATATGTGTGTAATGGTTTTATTTGACATGCTGAAGACTAAGGGGTAGCATTCCCCGAAACGCGTCCAGCGTTCAGTCCTGTCTACCATGTTTTAAATATGCTTTAATAAAGGAGAAAGAAACGAAGAATTGGTCTCTGGCATCCCTTATCATCCAACTCATGTCATCTGTAAAATTTGTCACCAATCTCTAAGTAGAGGCCAAAAACTCAATAGTTTAAGTACTTCATGCATGAACCGTCACATAGATATGAAGCATAAGTTGCAGTGGGAAGTTTACTGTGTTAAATGCGGCCTAGCGGGGCGGGCCAACCACCGTCTACCCCATCTAGTGCATCCGTGTGCTCTTCATCCTCTGTGACTGTGGGGACAGCAGTCACAGATGCTTTTGGACGCAGACCTTCCACCTCTTTATCCGCAACAGCCAGTGTGATTGGCAGGTTGGCAAAAATTGGGCTGAAAAGTCCCCCCCTCGGCTTATACACGGGTCATACGGTATGCTGTGGGGGGGGGGGCTGTGACCGGGGGCTGGACGAGGCAGGAGGGGGCCGCGGTGACTGCAGGCGGTCACGGTGGGCCGCCTCATTAGTGCAATGAATATGCACGGCATCCCCCCGTCCATCAGCGGCGGGGGGATGCCGTGCATATTGCACTACACAGCCCCCCCTCCTTATTATGGTTCCCCCAGAGTAATAAACAGTCCCCCCCTCCTTATCATGTCCTCCCCCAGGCTGCGGCAGCTGTCAAAATAACAAACACTTTATACATCACCTTCTGGCGCAGCTACCCCGCTCCTCCGGTCCTCCGCTCCTCCACTCGCCGGCTTCTTCTTCCTGCTTGTGCCGGTGTCATGTGACCGGGCGCAGGAGATGACGTCATTTCCTGCGCGCGGTCACTGAAGCCGGCACCAGAAGGAAGAAGAAGCCGGCGAGCGGAGGAGCGGAGGAGCGGAGGAGCGGAGTAGCTGCGCCGGAAGGTGATGTATAAAGTGTTTGTTATTTTGACAGCTGCCGCAGCCTGGGGGGGGACATGATAAGGAGGGGGAGGGGCTGTATACTACCACTGGGGCTGTATATACCTCTGGGGCTGCCGTATACTACACTGGGGCTGTATATACCTCTGGGGCTGCTGGATACTACCACTGGGGCTGTAAATACCTGTGGGGCTGCTGTATACTACCACTGGGCTGTATATACCTCTGGGGCTGCTGTATACTACACTGGGGCTGTATATACCTCTGGGGCTGCTGTATACTACACTGGGGCTGTATATACCTCTGGGGCTGCTGTATACTACCACTGGGGCTGGATATACCTCTGGGGCTGCTGTATACTACCACTGGGGCTGTGTATACCTCTGGGGCTCCTGGATACTACCACTGGGGCTGTATATACCTCTGGGGCTGCTGGATGCTACCACTGGGGCTGTATATACCTCTGGGGCTGCTGTATACTACCACTGGGGCTGTATATACCTCTGAGGCTGCTGTATACTACCTCTGGGGCTGCTGTATACTACCACTGGGGCTGTATACTACCTCTGGGGCTGCTGTATACTACCACTGGGGCTGCTGTATATACTTTTGGGGCTGCTGTATACTACCTCTGGGCCTGCTGTATACTACCTCTGGGGATGCTGTATACTACCACTGGGGCTGCTGTATATACCTCTGGGGCTGCTGTATACTAACTACTGGAGCTGCTGCTGTATATACCACTGGGGCTGCTGCTGTATACTACCACTGGGGCTGCTGCTGTATACTACCACTGGGGCTGCTGCTGTACACCTCTGGGGCTGCTGTATACCACACTGCTGGGGGCTGTATACCTGTGCTGGGGTCCACCCTCGGCTCATACACGAGTCAATAGGTTTTCCCAGGTTTTGGGGGCAAAAGTAGTGGGTCGGCTTATACACGGGTCGGCTTATACACGAGTATATACGGTAATCCTGACACAACCATGAAAATATGTCATACTGTAGAATTCATATAGAACGAATTTCCATGGTACCAGATAGACCATTATCAACCTCTAAACTGATCTGTTGAAGATTTGAGAAAATTTACAAAGCAGTATCCATGTATATTCTTAGGGTACCGTTACATGTCGCAACATTGCATGCAATTTCACTGGCAATTTGCTGGTTGCAGTGAAATCATGGACACATTGTTCTATTTGTTCACAGCCACAAAATGGAGCAATGTGTCCATGATTTCACTGCAACCAGCAAATTGCAAGTGAAATTGCATGCAATGTTGCCATGTGTAACGGTACCCTTAAGGCCACTTTACACACACAGATATCTGTTCAGATATTGGTCACAGATCTCTGGTTGCAGTGAAATCGTGGACAAATTGTTACATTTGTACACAGCCTCAAAATGGAATAATGTGTCCATGATTTCACTGCAACCAGAGATCTGTGACCAATATCTGAACAGATATCTGTGTGTGTAATATCTGTGTGTGTATCTGTGTGTGTAATATCTGTGTGTGTAATATCTGTGTGTGTATCTGTGTGTGTAGATATCTGCGTGTGTATCTGTGTGTGTAGATATCTGTGTGTGTATCTGTGTGTGTTGCCTTTAGACAGCTCTCTGGCAAAGAAGGTTACTTCAGTTAAATAACATAATATACTCATACTTAGATTTTCTCTTTTTTTCAATAAAAAATACCAAAGCTGTGAAAAATTATAGTAAAAATGACACAATGTTAATGAATAAAGTGATTTGGTGCTCTGTGCTAGTATTAGTTCTAAAATAAGAACTACAATATGTTCTCCCTCATTTGTACCCAGAATCTAGTTGTACTCACCTTGCAATTCCCATCAAATCTTCAAAAGTTAATGATTTTTTTCATGCACATGAGGCCTGATAATTAATTGAGGAACAGTTTGTAGACACATTCCTGTACTCTCCTTCCAGATGGAGCACAAAGGATGCAGACCAAGAATGTTCTAACCTAGTTAATGAGATCATTATATGGCAGTGATGCCTATTGTTTATTTTAACACCAAGATTGTATTTGGGCTTGCTGTGTCACTGATAAATTAATTAACATAAATTCTCAAAATTCTTTCTAATTATAAAGGTATTTCCAGTCATAGTAGGTTTAGCACATGTTTAATATTTAACAAGACTACTGTGAATACAATGTTGGACAAATGTGGCTTGTTCAGCAATTGCTTAATATTTTTTTCTATTTCCTTTAAATATGAATTATTGATTGGCTAGTAAAAGAAAAAAGTTTGCCAAATTAAATCTAGTCTGGTTGTGTTCACATTACTGGTAACTATAAAGTCAAATCAATAGAGAAGGTCATGCTTTCATACACAGTACATACTGTACAAGTGGGCATACAATATGTCTAAAAGAAAGATGCTGTAGCAGTCATCATTCACTACACCGTGTTCGTGGTGTGATTAGAGATGAGGTAACCTTCCTCAAACATGTTCACCAATTTCAAACATTGCAGATTCAGTTTGTGATCGGAAACCTGAGCTATTTTCAAAAAAATCGCCAAACGTGGCTTTGTTCAGGAAGGAGGTTCGAAATTAGAAGTGGCCCTAAATCTTTCCCTGTTTATTTGAAGGCAAAACGCTCACCAGAAGACTAGCATGATCTCAGAGGCTTGTGTCAGTGTAAGGGTGGAGGTACACTGTCATGCATCAAAAACGGAGCGTTTTTGATGCACGACAGTGATGCGAGTGCTGTGAGAGTGTGGTGCAAGTGTGGTGCGATTGTGGTCCGAGTGTGCTGCGAGTATGGTGCCAGAGTGATGAATGTGGTGTGACTGTGGTGCGAGTGTGGTCAGTGTGCAATGCGTTTTTAACATGGTCTTTCTCATGCTGTATCTGCTAGAATAGCTAAGTCAGGTTTAATAGGCTCCTGCTGTCACTTCCAGGACCGCCTATTAAGCTCATTACATATTCACTGCACTGTCAAACTAACAGCCAATCACAGGAGCTCACACTCTGTGGGAGCCTCTGTGATTGGCATTGTCCACACACCTGAGCTTCAGTATTTAGCGCTTCTCGCGCTAAATACTTAGAATCTGGCAGAGAAGCGCAGGTGTGTGGATGCGGCCGCTTCTAGCAGACGCTGTCCCTGGTTACCCGATCTGTATCGTGGTAACCAGTTCAGACAGCAGCCTGCATAGTCACCACTTATTGCGAGCGCACAGGGAAACTCTGCTGTGACTGCGGCTGGTATATGTGCCGCTCATACTGCAGCCGCGGTCACAGCACAGTTAACTCCCTGCTTAGCGGCGCTGCAGTGATAGGTAAGCAGGGAGTTAAATCCAGCAGCTTATGAATGAGTCGGCTCATTCATGAGCCGCTGTGCTGTCGGCAATGCTTAAGCATTGCTATAGTAACCGATAGTTTGGTTACTATAGCAACGGAGTCGGCGGTGACGTCACCGCTTAATGACCAAAGCCTCACTGACTCATCACAGAGCAGGGGAGCGCATTTCCGCTTCCTGCTGTGTGATGTAGCAGAGCTGAATGAGTTCAAGAAGAAGAAGGAAGAGAAGACAGAAGAGAGAAGAAAGAAGAGAGAAGGCCTGGATCTTTGGAGGGATATGTAGTCGTAATAAAGATGGAGTCCCTAATGGTGTCTGTGTCTTTATTTTTAATAAAGAATTTTTCTATGTGTGGTGTTTTTTTTAACCCTTTATTGGAGATTCTCAATGGTCAGGTCAATCTTGGCCTGACATTAAGAATCTCGGGCTTAATACCAGCTTGTATAACAAAGCTGGTAATAACCCCTTTATTACCCAGCGTGCCACCGCCACCAGGGCCGCTGGAAGAGCCCGGTAAGGCGCCGGGAAATGGCGTTTATTATTAATGCGCCATTTTCAGGGGCGGCTGCGAGCTGCTATTCCTTAGCGTGGGGGGGCCCTATAACAATGGGCCCTCACCCCGCTGAGAATACCAGCCCTCAGCTGCTTAGTTTACCTTGGCTGGTATGGAAAATAGGGCAGAGCCCACGCATTTTTTTTGCCAGCCAAGGGAAAGTTAAGCAGCTGAGGGTGGCAGCTCACAGTTTGCCTGCTTTCATCGGGCTAGACTTAAAAATGCTGCAAAGCCCCACGTGTTTTTTTTTTTAAATAATTATTTATTTAACACACTGTAACGCCAGGTTGGTTGCCATACACTAATGTTTATGGCAACCAAGCAGAATCACTGTCCAGATTGAGAAAATCCAGTCTGATTACAACAGCCAATCACAGAGGCTCCCATAGAGTGTGAGCTCCTGTGATTGGCTGTTAGTTTGATAGTGCAGTGAATATGTAATGAGCTTAATAGGCACCCCGGAAGTAACAGCGGGAGCCTATTAAACCTGATTTAGCTATTCTAGCATGGTGCTACAAACTCGCACCGTGTGGTGTATGGGTGCGAGATTTTCTCGCCCCCATACACTTGCATTGCGCTCACGCGCGTCAGAATCGCGTGCAGTCGCAGCATGCTGCGACTGCACTCGCTTCTGACTCGCAATGCGAGTTAGGTGCGTGGGACTCGCACCAGTGTGCCCTGCCTGATAGGGCAACACTGGTCCGAGTGCAATGCATCTTTTTCACGCATTGCACTCGTGCGAGTCTCACGCCAGTGTGCCTCCTGCATAAAACTGATGTATAATCTATTGAAATGCTGCTGCATTGCAATGGATTGTATCAGTGATCAGACAAATAAAAGTTACTGTTCCATACGGGTACTAAGTAAAAAAAAAAAAAAAGTAAAACTTTATTTTATTAAAAAAAAAAAAAAAAGTGCTAAAATAAAAAAAACATAGATTTATGTAAAAAAAAGTACACTTATTTGATATTGCGATGTCCAGAACAATCTAATCTATGGAACTGTCACACTAGTTAGCCCCTTCAGTGAGCATTGTAAAGAAGAACATAGTTAAGAAAGCTATACTTTTTCATGATACCACCATAAAAGTGGGATAAACATGATCAAAAAGTTACATGAAAATGTCCCTTCATCAGACAAAAAACAAGCCACCATAGAGCCCAGCCAACCAAAAAATAAAAAAGCTATAGTGTTCAGAATACATCAATCCAAAGATAATTATTTTTTGTATAAAATTTTCCTTATGCTGTAAAAGCGGCAAAACATACAAAAATATAAATATGGTATTGCTATGTTTGTACTGTCTCGAAGAATAATGCAGTTTTATCAGTTTTAGGACACGGTGAATGGCGTAAAACAAAACAAAAGAAATTCCTGAGTTTCTGTTTCTTCTTGATTCTGCCTCACAAAAAGTAGAATAGAAAGAGATCAAAAAATATTATGTGGCCCAAAATGGTACCAATAAAAACTTAAACTCATTTTGCAAAAAACAATTCCTCACATGACTGTTGGCAGTAAAACAAAAGAAATAATAGGCTTCAATATTCAGTGATGTAAAAAAACTTTATTTTGTAAAAAAAAAAAAAAAATGGTTTAGTGTCATATTAAATGGGAAGGCAATTGCTAGCACTCAAGTTAGTGAGGTTAACGGTGCAAGTGAAAGGAACCAAAAGTTCCACAGTCAATGGTTATAGGAATCACTGCACACGTACAAGGGAAATAGTGCTTTTTTGGTTATAGGAATCACTGCACACTGGATCAGAAGGGGTTTTACCCTGCAAAACTACCACAGCAAGCAGTTCCTAAGGGCCATATCTTGGTTTCACCCAAATCAAGCGACCATGTGATCAAGGCCCATACTGGGCCGAAATGTCATAACCTTGTCGTAGTGTGATATTAGACAAACCTAAAAAAATCTTTATAAATCTGGTATCTCTGTAATTGTACTGACCTGAGAAATATAACTGCCTAATCACTATTATAGGGCAAGGTGATTGGTGTGAAAAATACCAAGAAAGCTGTTTAAGAGCTGTTGTTTTTGGTTTTTCTGCCTTGCAAACTTTGCAGTCAGGCTCACATTTATCCTCCACTCTACTCTGAGCATTTACATCGTGGTTTACGTGTAAATGTGATTCAGACAAAATTCCCAATATCGAGGCAGATGGAGTCACTTTGAACTCCCGCCTGGCCTGTGGTCTGATTATTTGCCTAACCTTGTTGCCTTAAGCTCCTCGTTATTTCCTTCATGGGGTGGACTGCAGAAGGCACCTGACTTAAAATACCCATTCTCCATGCCACAGGTAACACTTGGGCTTGTGGTTGGGAATATTGATTGAAGCCTGACATATTTAGAGGAGAAATAAGAAAAAGAAAATAGTTTTTTTCAGCTCACCATCAATTCATCTGGAATGTTGTATAAGGCTAGTGGGCAATGCACAGACAGGTCTAAAGGCTGGTGAAGGATGAAGTAATATAAGGGGAAAACAAGTAATTTCCAAACAAATGCTCACATTTGCCCTTACTGTTTTTGCCCCAATAATCCTCACTCTCCATCTCTATCAACAAACTCCTGCACCCTCAAACCAAATAACTATCTCCCCCTCTCTCCCACCTCCCTACCTTGCTTTATCTGCAGACCTGCTCCTTAACCTCAGACCTCTCCGACTAAAATGTAATACAATCCAGTCACTCTCTTTCACCTACCTGCTTTCCCTTTCGCTGCTTCTTCTCACTGCTGGTGACATATCCCCCAATCATGGCCCTCCCCTGCCTCAAACATCCCACTAATCCTCACCCCTATCTTTCTCACACTAAGAGAAACTACTGAAATCCATCATATGTATACCCTGTGCCATTGCCCACCACCCCCACCTGCTCCCTCTCTTTGGAGCACTTACAAATGCTCGCTCCTTTTGCAAAAAGTCCCACGTGATTCACGGCCTCTTTACCTCCCGTAACCTTTCCTTCCTGGCCATCACTGAGACCTGGCCGAAGCCCCTGGCACAGCCTCCCCTGCTGCACTGAGTTACGGCGACCTCCACTTTACCCACACTCCTCGCTCTGGTAACAGACATGGTGGAGGAGTAGGTTTCCTTCTTTCTAAAAACTGCTCATTCAACCCTATCCAACCCCCACCCTCACTTATCCTCCCTTCTTTTGAGGTTAACTCTGTCCATATCTACTCCCCCTCCAATCTCCAAATGGCTGTCATATACCGACCACCATGCTCTGCCTCTGTCTTCATTAACCAATTCTCTACCTGGCTTCTTCACTTTCTCTCTGTCGACATCCCCATCATCATCATGGGCGACTTGAACATCCCTAATGACACCTGCAAGCCAGCAACCTCCAAACTTTTACTTGCGTCATCCTTTGGACTTACTCAGTGGTCCTCCACAGCCACCCACACAGACGGACATACACTAGACCTCATATTTACCCGCCTCATTCCCTATCTGACCACCATCTACTCAACTTCATATCCTTGTCCTTCTCACCTGCCCCCCATGTACAGCCACTTGCTAGTGATGGGCGAGTCCTAAATTACTCGGAATCGCTTGACTCTAACGAGTCCGAGCCCGGGACTCGCTACTCGTTGCGAGTCTAGCGAGTCCAATGTTAATGAATGGGGATGCGAGTAATAGCGAGTAATGTGCAATTTACAATTCGCAGATGTGTCTCGGAAAGCGCTCGCATTGCCGTTTTGGCGGGTTAAGTGTGTGCTAACACTTCGCAGTGAAGCAGCACACTAGTCCCTGCAAAAATTATTAAGTGCGCACAAGTAGTTGCACAAGCAGGTGGCGTACGTGCTATTTGCAGGTAGGAGAGCAGCAACGCACTGGTCTGCCACAGAGCAAATAAAGCTGAAGGGGTTATTATGACCCAAAATCTATCAGGTGCAAAAAAATAAGAAATAGTACCTCAGCTAAGCCTCTGACTTCAGCTATTAGGAAAGCTGAGTGAGTAAGGCTGCCTTCACACTGGCGTTCCCCTCCGCAGCGTTCTGCGGAGGGGAATCGCCATGTGTGCGCAGCCAGCGCAAGCCCTTATGTTTAGAATGGGGACGCACGGTGCTGCGTTTGACAGCGCAGGACCGTGCGCACCCATTCACTCCCATATGTGATCTGTGCGCAGGCGGACACCTGCGCACAAATGACACACTCCCGCCCGCACCAGGGACGCAACATGTCGCGTCCCTGGTGCGGACGAGACTGTGTGATCTGTGCGCAGGCATCCGCCTGCGCACAGATCACATATGGGATTGAATGGGTGCGCACGGTCCTGCGCTGTCAAGCGCAGCACCGTGCGCTCCCATTATAAAGATAGGAGCTCGCGGCCGCTGCGGTCACATTGCGGATCCCCTCCACAGAACGCTGCGGGGGGGGTCCGCAAATGTGAACCCAGCCTAAGCTAAGCTATGAGGTCGGTCCTGTGTGCACTGTAAGGCTGCTCCTCCCTGCCTGCCTGCCTACAGTCCTCTACACAGTACTCCTCTGTCCTCCTGGTAGCTCTCAGAAGAGCTGTTTGGGTTAAATATAAGGAATCTTGAAGTTTCCCTACACTGACTAACACTCCCTATGATCTGCTCCAGCATCTACCTCACCCTGCACTAGCTCAGATCGTCACAGGAATGTGGAGGAAATGGTGGTGGCAAGCCTTATATACAGCCCTGTCTGTCATACATGACATAGGCATCACGATGGACAGAAGCCAATCATAGTCCTGCCACAACCAACATGGCTGTGGCATTACTGAATATGATTGGCTAACATGCTTGTCCATCTTCACAAGTTTTCTGACCTAACACGCTAGGCTGTCTCGGAAGCTTTGTCGGAACATAACAGATTCTGTATTCGCGAGTCCCGAATACAGTATACAGGACTCGGATTCGTAGACTCGCTCAGACTCGCTCAGACTCGCTGCTGACAGCGGGTATCCGTGAAGCGGTGCAATTGTTTTAAACGATTTGGGGAGATTCAAGCTACATAGCGATGTAATATAGCGAGTCTAGCGAGTGAGAAAAAGTAAACTCTGACAAATCTAGGATTGCCATTGACTTGCATTGGACTCGTTACTGTGCGAGTAATCGCTGGGAAACTCGCAGAGTACCGAGTTCTGCGGGTCCCTTACTACTCGCCGAGTAACGAGTCCTAGCGAGTAGATTCGCCCATCCCTACCACTTGCCCATCCTCGCAAAAACCTTGCACATTTAGACATTCACAGACTCTCAGACTCTCTTCTACCTCTGTCCTCCATATCTTCACTCCACAACACAGACAGTGCCACCGCTTTCTATAATGCCACCCTCAAAACAGCCATAGACTCGGTCGCCCCTTTTGTACATGGCAAAGTTCAACAAATTAATAGGCAACCCTGGCACACCAATCTCACCAAAAAACTTAGACAAGTGTCCAGGGTCGCGAAGTGGCGCTGGAAGAAAATGCACCTGCCAGATGACTTTACTACATTCAAACAAGCTACATTTGCCTTCAAATCAGCCCTCACCTCTGCTAAACAGACCTATTTCACAAACCTTGTATCTTCCTTATCCTACAACCCAAAACAATTGTTCAGCACATTTAACTCTCTTTCATCCGCCCACCACTGCCCCCTCTGTCTCCCCTCATCTCTGCTGAGGACTGCGCCACATACTTCATAGATAAGATAGACCAAACATGGCAAACCTTTACTGTTCCATCACCCCAACCGCTCCACATACCAGACCTCTGCCCTTCCCTAATTATTATTATTAATATTATTTATATAGTACCATTAATTCCATGGTGCTGTACTTGAGAGGTGTTACATACAAAATTATATATATATTTTACAGTAAACAAATTAACAATGTCAGACTGGTACAGAGGGGAGAAGACCCTGCCCTTGCGGCCTTATATTCTACAGGATATTGGGGAGGAGACAGTAGGTCAGGGATGCAGCAGTTCCGGTGGTGGTGGGGCAGCACAATTGGTCATTGCAGGCTGTAAGCTTTCCTGAAGAGATGGGTTTTTAGATTCCGTCTGAAGGATCTGAACGTGGTGGATAATCAGATGTGTTGGGGCATAGAATTCCAGAGGATGGGGATATTCAGGAGAAATCTTGGAGGCGGTTGTGTGAGGAATGGATAAGTGTGGAGGAGAGGAGGAGATCTTGGAAGGATTGAAGATTATGTGAGGGAAGATAGTGGGAGATAAGTTCAGAGATATAGGGAGGAAACAGGTTATGGATGGCTTTGTAGGTCAGTGTGAGTAGCTTTAAGTGGATTTGTTGGGGAATTGGAGCAAGGAGAGAGAGGGAGAGGTGGATTAGTTGGGCAGCAGAGTTGAGGACAGACTGGAGAGGTGCAAGAGTGTTAGCAGGGAGGCCACAGAGGAGGAGGTTGAAGTAGTCGAGGCGGGAGATGATGAGGGCATGTACAAGAATTTTAATAGATTGAGGGTTGAGGAAAGGATGGATTCTGGAAATATTCTTGAGCTGGAGGCAACAAAAAGTGGCGAGAGTTTGGATGTGTGGCTTGACGGACAAGGCAGAGCAGAGAGTTACTCCTAGGCAGCGAATTTGAGGGGTGGGAAAGAGCATGATGCCATTTACCGTAATAGATAGATCAGGTCATGAGGAATGTTGATGAGTTCAGTTTTGTCTATGTTGAGTTTTAGGAAGCGAGAGGAGAAGAAGGATATATGGCTGACAGATACTGTGAGATTCTAGACAGGAAAGAATTGATATCTGTGCCAAAGAGGTAGATCTGAGTGTCATCAGTGTACAGGTGGTACTGGAAGCCATGGGACTTTATGAGTTGTCCTAGACCAAGAGTGTAGATGGAAAAAAGTAGGGGTCCCAGGACAGAGCCTTAAGGGACTCCAACAGAGAGTCAGGTATTTTCTGGTCTGGTGCATTGTGGGGGCTTCTCAGGTGTATGGTGCGGCTTCAATAATGTGCACTGCACATGCGCTGGAGCATGCAGTACAGCGCATACACCCACATACTGCGCAGGACCAGAAATGAGGTCCCGGCTGTGCATCATACTATGAGGAGGTGGAATTTTTAAAATAGGGGGCGCGTGCAAGAAGAAATAATAATGCCCAGTGGGGCATCATAAGAGCAGCGAGGGGGGAAGAATGAAGAACTGGAGTCTACGGATGTAGACTGGAGCCCTCATTATCATAGGAAAATGTAAGTTAACAAATTGTGTTTCTCAAGCATTATATTGCAGTTTTAGCTCAGAGAGGGATGGGTAGGGATGTTCTAGCAAGGTGTAGGGACACATAGTTGAAGGTTAGGGCCTAAAAAAGAGCTGACAGGTTCCCTTTCACTTGATTCAATTTTTTTTTGTTAAAAAATAAATTTCTTATACCATTCCATTCCATTCATCCCCTATAGTCTGATAATACAAAAGTATACCCTTAGTGAAAAAAAGTTGTTCAGTTATATGGCTAAAACATTTTCTTAGAACTGCATGAGTACCAGTTACATGCTCGGGTACTACACAGGCTTTTGCAGTCGGTGTTAATGTTAATAAGAAATGTAAATTAGTATAGTCATCAAGAGGAATCTAATCCTGCAGTATGAGAGTTGTATGCGCTTTGATGGAAGAGCATTAAATAAGAACTAATGATTACACACTGTATTCAGTACTTATCTTGGCATTGTGTGGCGTAATTAATGCACTCAGTTTTACTCTCCTAGGCTGCCTTCAGACTTGCAGATGCCTCCGCAGCGTTTTACAGAGGCATCTGCAAGTATCTGCATGCAGACCGCGGCCCTTATGTTTATAATGGAGCGCACGGCGGTCTGCAGATGCTTGCAGACCTCCGTGCGCTCTCATTGCCCGCCATTAGTGATCTGTGTGCAGGCGGATGCCTGCGTACAGATAACACAGTCTCATCCGCACCAGGGATGCGAGATGTTGCGTCCCTGGTGCGGGCGAGAGTGTGTGATTTGTGCGCAGGCATCCGCCTACACACAGATCACTAATGGCGGGGAATGAGAGCGCACGGCGGTCTGCAAGCATCTGCAGACCGCCGTGCGCTCCATTATAAACATAGGGGCCGCGGTCTGCATGCAGATACTTGCAGATGCCTCTGCAAAACGCTGCGGAGGCATCTGCAAGTCTGAAGGCAGCCTTAGCACTTTTAGCAATATTTACTGTTTCAGAGCATTTTCTTCACTAGGTATCAATGCACTGTATATAGTATTTATAAGGACTCTCACCGAAAATTGATAATGTAATCCTAAATTTAATTATATATATAGCCAAGGAATTACTCTTAAAATATAACTTTAAATAACGTTATTCTAAAATGGAAACTATAGTTCCGATAAATGTGCAACTGACTTTCCTGAAGGGAGAATAGGGGGGGAGCTCTACACCCTGTCCTCTCCCTACCTCACCCTACCTGACAACGGAGTTTTATACACATAAAAAACCCCGAAATGGTGTCCCCGTACCTCGGCGGCTGGCCCTACTGACCCTTAGCTGATATCTAAAGTTGTGGGCCCATTAATGCATTGAATACCCCTCCAGCAAAACCCGTTGTAATGTGTAAACACCAGAGGAATTAACAAAAAGACTGTCCCCAGAGTCAAGGGTCAATCCCTGTAACTTAGTGGCTTTAGAAAAACGCCACTCCTGGGACATGTGTAAAGGTGTCTTAATGAGAAAAGCTTTTTTTTTTGGGGTGTAGAGGTGTCACGTGTCACGTTGTGCTGTGATTAAATGCCACCAAATCCTATACCAATAAAAATATATCAGCACTAAGTCTAACTAGTGTTAAGTACAAAATAAAAAAACCACAGCACACCCTCACCTCCACCCAAATTCTCATGCCACACTCATGGTACCATGTCCCATTAGGGATATTCAAACCTTAACCCTGAGTAAACAAATTCACCAGGTGTATATGGGTCACCCACAGGCAAGGCTACAGATGCCCCACAGTATTAGATCCAAGTATAACTTAGCTCATCTAGATGTTTTCACTCGTCATCTTCACTCATCGGCTCCACTCGACACGTTTCCCCCACCGTAGATGTAGTGGTGGGTTCCTCAGGAGTGACAGTTTGTGGCACAGGGCTTCTAGCCACACCCTGGGGCGCCTAGGCAAGGGATTCGATACACCCCCTCTACCCCTATGTTAAGATGTATTGACCCTTGACTCTGGGGACAGCCTTTTTGTTAATTCCTCTGGTGTTTACACATTACATCGGGTTTTGCTGGAGGGGTATTCAATGCATTAATGGGCCCACACCTTTAGCTATCAGCTAAGGGTCAGTAGGGCCAGCCGCCGAGGTACGGGGACACCATTTCGGGGTTTTTTATATGTATAAAACTCCGTTGTCAGGTAGGGTGAGGTAGGGAGAGGACAGGGTGTAGAGCGCCTCCCCCCCTTATTCTCCCCTTCAGGAAAGTCAGTTGCACATTTATCGGAACTATAGTTTCCATTTTAGAATAACGTTATTAAAAGTTATATTTTAAGAGTAATTCCTTGGCTATATATATATTTATAAGGACATAGCAATGCACTGTCTGAATGCTAGTGGAGAAAATTATCTGTGAACTTGTAGGCATAAACAAATTTTTATTTCCAGATCATTCTCTTTATTTTTTATGTGATATTGCCTTGTAATAAAATTTTAAAAATGTTAAGCCAAGGGTACCAGGTGGGTTATGGTACATTTGCATTAGTGATGTTTGGATTTGGCAGATCTGGACAGATTTTTTTTAAAGTTTGGGCTTAGGACCGGACTTCACCAACTTGAGTCCGAGCCCTGATCCCGGATTTTAAAGAAATGAAATGATGGCTAGGAAACCTAGGGGCTGTAAAAATAAACAAAACAGTGATTAATCATCAGCGTTAATACTTACTTGGTCTGGGCACTTGTACTACCGGGTCCGCTGATTAACTTCCTGATTATTCACTGCACAGTAGATGCTAGAATATTTGGGCTGCTTCCTGGTTACTACACTTACTTCAAAAGCCAATCATTGAAACCTACTCTCTGTGACAGTGTCTGTGATTGGCTGTTGCGCCCCTCACCAATTGTGCCGGCGTCTGTGATTGGTTGCCATAGGCAACAAACCTGTTGTCATATTAGTATAAAAATAAATAATTTTTAAAAATGATGTAAAGCCTCACTGTATTTTTTATTCTCACCACAGATAAAGCGGGCAAATATGGGCTGCTACCTTGAGCTGCCTGGATTTACCTTGACTGGCAATCAAAAATACAGAGAAGCCCATTAATTTTTAAAATTATTTAAATAAATAATTAAAAAAAATGTGTGAGCTTTACCCTATTTTTGATTGCCAGCCAAGATAAAACCCATAAAGGAAAAAAAAAGGAGACAAAACGAGGCGCAATAGTGCCCTATCAATATGACACGGATCTTGCATACAGATCGCAAAATGGTGCACTCACCTTTTCTAGTTGTGTGCACCCACGACTAGTTTAAATCGCATGTGGTTTAAAAAGCTGCCGCAGGACCTCCACCTCCACGTAGCACGTGTAAGAATATCCAAATCCAGGGATGGTGTATATACAGTCCGCGCTGTTTGTAATAATCACTCCAAAGTCTTGTGTAAAAGACCCCCCTTTCTTTATTTTCCACCTACGCGTTTCGATGCTACTCAAAACACTGTGTCTCCTGCAGCGCAGAATCATGTTTGTGAGAAATTAAACCCAATGAAGCCTAGTGCACTGTGTAAACACTCAGCTTTTTGATACATTAAGCTGAAACTAATGAGTGCACACTGTAGAATTCAGCTGCTTGTTAGGGTGCCTTCACACTGGTGTTCCACTCCGCAGCGTACTGCGGAGGGGAACCACCATGTGAGCGCGGGCACCGCAAGTCCCTATGTTTATCATGGAGACGCACGGTGCTGTGCATGACTGCGCATGACCGTGCGCTCCCATTAATTTCTGTGAGTGATTTGTACTCAGGCTGCCTGCGCACAAATCACGCACTCTCGTCTGCACCAGGAACGCGACATGTTGCATTCCTGGTGCGGACGAGAGTGTGTGATTTGTGCGCAGGCAACCGCTTGCGTACAAATCACTCAAGGAAATGAATTGGAGCGCACGGTCATGCGCAGTCAAGCACAGCACCGTACGTCTACATGATAAACATAGGGACTTGCGGTGCCCGCGCTCACATGGTGGTTCCCCTCCGCAGTACGCTGCGGAGTGGAACACCAGTGTGAAGGCACCGTAACAAGCAGCTGAATTCTACAGTGTGCACCCATTAGTTTCAGCTGCTGTGGCCAGGAGACCTGGAGTATCCCTTGCCCCCGGTCTTTACTGCTGGGCTAACAGTTCCCTTGCAGTCACGGACTGCAGTGTCTGGTTTCAGGCACTGTTCCTTTGGAGTGAACCGGTATGGCTCCACTCCCCCTACTACTACTACCCCTTTAGTAACATCAAATGGGTTGTCTTTACAATGTATATCATTAGATTTGCCATTGGCAAGAGTGGACCCCTCCTATTTATGCAAATATCCAAAACAAAGAAGTGGGAGGTTTACGGTCCATTTTATACTATGTATAACAAAGTCACTGGTGTTATGTTTTAATTCATGAATTTATTAGTTAATTATGCATACATATAAATTATGCGTACATATAAAATTCATTACATAGCACATACAATTATATACATAAGTTACATTATTTATTTATTTCCGGAGTGATCATTGTTTAAAGTGACGTTGTGACAATAAAATTTCCATGTGGCAAAGTATTATCCCCTCTACAAGGATATGGGGTAGTGAACAAGGGTATGTGGGCATTAAATGTAAACACATTTCTTCTATGCTGTGCAAGGTTTTGTTGCAGGTCACTTTTAGACCAAAGGCTGACTGTGTATTATGTAAACAGCCCACACCGGGGGAGCCCTGTGGAGTAGTGCTGGACAAGTCCTATGCATCACTCCTCCAGTTCATCCACCCCAGGGGAGCATTAGTCACAGTCAAACCCATATGATAAGGTGCACAGTCTATTAGTCATATTGAATTTACAGTTTCATCATCCTCCCACAACCTCCACACTTACCCATATCCTCTATGGGGATGGAGTATCCGGGTGCCCCCAGACGCGTTTCGCTTTATGCTTTATCAATGGGGTCCCCATTGATAAAGCATAAAGCGAAACGCGTCTGGGGCACCCGGATACTCCATCCCCCTAGAGGATATGGGTAAGTGTGGAGGTTGTGGGAGGATGATGAAACTGTAAATTCAATATGACTAATAGACTGTGCACCTTATCATATGGGTTTGACTGTGACTAATGCTCCCCTGGGGTGGATGAACTGGAGGAGTGATGCATAGGACTTGTCCAGCACTACTCCACAGGGCTCCCCCGGTGTGGGCTGTTTACATAATACACAGTCAGCCTTTGGTCTAAAAGTGACCTGCAACAAAACCTTGCACAGCATAGAAGAAATGTGTTTACATTTAATGCCCACATACCCTTGTTCACTACCCCATATCCTTGTAGAGGGGATAATACTTTGCCACATGGAAATTTTATTGTCACAACGTCACTTTAAACAATGATCACTCTGGAAATAAATAAATAATGTAACTTATGTATATAATTGTATGTGCTATGTAATGAATTTTATATGTACGCATAATTTATATGTATGCATAATTAACTAATAAATTCATGAATTAAAACATAACACCAGTGACTTTGTTATACATAGTATAAAATGGACCGTAAACCTCCCACTTCTTTGTTTTGGATACTACTACCCCTTGCCTCCGACCCTCGCTCTAGGGCACCTCACACAGGTTAGTAGTGCTCACTGGTACGGGCTTAGCACAGCTCCATCACCAGGATGTCTTCACAGTCCTCTCTGGAACTTCACTAACTATCTCCACCTCCAGCCCTGAATTTATAGGGGACCTCGCCTAAACTCAGTTTGTAGAGTTTCCCCTTCAGGTCTAGAGTGGAAGGTGTTGTGTGTGGGCTTACCTGACATGGAGATCCTTCTCTGTCCAGGTGTATCGGTGGCATCCAAACCCCGGGGTGCCACAATACAGCTTATTTTTACAGCTTTGCCACACAGGTCCTGCTGCAGAGTCCCCACACAGTGCCTTTTAGAAGGGTTTGCCCCATTTGAACCTTTCACTGTCCCTAACTCCAATAGCATCCTATCCCAGCGCTATGCAAAATGGCTGTGCAACTCATGATCTGGCTTTTATAAGGGCTGAGTCGCATGGTGTGCCAGCCACTCACAGTCATGACAATACTTGGCATTGCTGTGATGGCTCTGGCAGTGCCCACAGCTGAAAAGTTTGGTGATTGCATATGCTGCAGCCTTTCAACTAGCTTTATTCGGATGACAAAACAAAACAGGAACAAGGACATACAGGTAAATGTTCTTGTTCGATGTTCAGTACAAACCCAGAACATTACACGGTTTGGGTTTGCTCATCCCTAGTCATGACTGAAGTACTGCACACTTCACACAGTGAAGACATAGTTATGGAGAAATTCGAGCCACAATAAGGAGTAAGAATTTAGCTGAGTATCAGAAGGTATGGCCAGGTTGTTTTAGAGATGATATTTGAGTTGGTAGGAAGTTTTAAACAAAATAATAAATTCTGGTATAACCCCCTTAAATAAACGTCTAACTGCATACCTTGTCTTGTTGGGAACTAGCTGCATAAAGACTGACAGTTAACAGAGTTCAGTTTATTTCCTTCTGTTTTTAGAAATTATGATGTCAAATCTCAGTTATTTGGCAAAGAGTGAGATCCTAACTATTGTCAATGGATGCCAACTAATTAAACTTCTAAAGCACTCCTTTGGAAATGTTTTTCAACAGTCTGTTTCCAACACAAAAGTATGACCTTTTTTGTAATAGCAAAGTGTTCAAGTAAGTTGAAATCTGAATTTTTGTTAGATATTCTACATATGTTTACTATGAGCGTGAGCTCACTTTTACTGTGAGCATTTGGCTCTTGTGTGTTTGGACCTAGCTCCAGTATTACCTTTTAGAAAGTGTTCTTTGTTATATAAAGATTTAAAACAACCTGCTTATTAGGCCTGTGTGCCCAATAAATGGTCTATGGTAGGTTCCACACATTCTAACCATGATGTGACAAGGGAAAGTGTGGCCGTTATGCTGCTGTGGTCAATGCACTGACTAAAATACCGGACAATTTGGTTTTCAAACTGTCTGCAACTAAAAGTCAAAGAAGCAGTTGATTGTTAATGACCTTGCAGCTAAACACCAATGTAACATGCACTCTCAATGTATGAACTGCAGGGTGTGGAATGTTAAGCTCATATTTTCTGAAAGCACATCTTTTACATATCAGGCTTAGTACACATCGTGATTTATTTATGCATTTAATGTATATGCTCTGATGTACAGCGATGAAAAAGTATTGAATATCACCTATTTTCGAAGTAAATATATTTCTAAATGTGCTATTAACATGAATTTCTCACCAGATATTAGTAACAACCTATCCATTACAGAAAGGCAAACAAATTAAACCATAGATGTCCGTAAATTTTTGTGATGAGTAATGACCCTGGGAAAAGGTATTG
Organism: Allobates femoralis; assembly: GCA_033576535.1. Taxonomy (NCBI): domain Eukaryota; kingdom Metazoa; phylum Chordata; class Amphibia; order Anura; family Aromobatidae; genus Allobates; species Allobates femoralis. Next base: position 213,761,340 of record JARQOC010000005.1, read on the forward strand.
AACACGTTTACTGAAATGCATTTAATACTTTGTACAAAAGCCTTTGTTAGTAATGACAGCTTCAAGACCCCTCCTGTATGGAAAAACTAGTTGCAAAATTGCTCAGGTGTGATTTTGTACCATTCTTGCACAAAAACACTCTTGAAATCCTGAGGATTCTGTGGCTTTTTCACTGAACTCTGATGGCCGCTTTACACGTCCCGATATCGTCGTCCAGCTTCGATAAAAAGTCACGTGGTTCGTGCGTTGGCGCCGATATCGTTCGTGCGTTGTGTGGTGTAAATGATCAATTCGATGCAAGAACGATGCCAAAACGATATTGGGGAAGAATTGTGCATGCTCTCCAACTGCCCGATATTGGATGGACGATCTGGCAGGATCGTGCTGTGTCACAGCCCAACAACGATTTGAAGCACAACTTCCCCTATTCACTCCCATGTTAAATGGTCGTTCCCTGGCTCGCTTGTACAAGGGGGCGTAGACATCGCAGTTGTGTTGCCTGCCGATATCTCCCTGTGTGACAGCTCCTATGCGATCTTGGATTTATTATTATTATTATTATTATTTATTTATATAGCGCCATTATATTCCATGGCGCTTTACATGCTAAAAGGGCAGACTAGGACAAGTAACATAGTAACAATACAGGTAACAATAAATGTTGACAATTCGGTTGTACAGATACAAGAGGGGAGAAATCCTGTCCGCGAAGGCTCACAGTCTATGAGGGGCTGGTGGGGATACAGTGGGAAGGTGAATTACAGTCATGAAGCGGTATGGTGGACCGGGTCTTATTGCAGGTGGTAGGCTTGGCAGAAGAGATGGATCTTCAGGCTTCTTTTGAAGGTTCCCAGGGTAGGAGAATGTCTGATGTGTTGGGGCAGAGAGTTCCAGAGTATAGGTGAAGCACGGGAGAAATCCTGTATGCGGTTGTGCGAAAAGGAGATGAGGGGGGAGTAGAGGAGAAGCTCTTGGGAGGATCGCAGGTTGCGTGAGGGTAGGTATCGGGAGACCATGTCAGAGATGTATGGAGGGGACAGGTTGTGAATGGCTTTGTATGCCATGGTTAATGTTTTAAACCGGGATCTCTGGGAAGTAGGGAGCCAGTGAAGGGCTTGGCAGAGGGGGGAAACAGGGGAGTAGCGGGGAGACAAATGGATTAGGCGGGCAGCGGAGTTCAAGATAGATTGGAGAGGTGCAAGGGAGGTATTGGGGAGGCCGGTGAGCAGGAGGTTGCAGTAATCGAGGCGGGAGATGATGAGAGCGTCAATAAGGGTTTTAGCAGTGTCGTGGTCAAAGAAAGTGCGAATCCTATAGATGTTTTTGAGCTGGAGTCGGCAGGAGATGGCGAGGGCCTGGATGTGGGGCTTGAAGGAGAGGGAAGAGTCAAGGATAACCCCGAGGCACTTGGCATGGGGGACTGGAGAGAGAGAGCAGTCGTTGACGACGATGGATAGGTCAGGTAGTGAGGGGGAGCGTCTTGGGGGGAAGACTATGGACTCGGTTTTGTCCATGTTCAGCTTAAGGAAGCAGGCAGAGAAGAAGGAGGAGATGGCGGACAGGCAGTGTGGAATTTTGGATAGAAGGGAGGCGATGTCAGGACCAGACAGGTAGATTTGGGCGTCGTCGGCATAGAGGTGATATTGGAGGCCATGGGACTCAATGAGTTGTTCTAGGCTGAGAGTGTAGATTGAGAACAGTAATGGTCCAAGAACCAAGCCCTGGGGGACCCCGACAGATAGGGGGTAGGGCGAGGAGGATGTGTGGGAGTGGGTGACGCTGAAGGTGCGGTCCGTTAAGTATGAGGAGATCCAAGAGAGGGCAAGGTCCGTGATGCCAAGAGATTCCAGGACCTGTAGCAGAAGGGAGTGGTCAATAGTGTCGAAGGCGGCGGACAGGTCGAGGAGGAGGAGAACAGAGAAGTGGCGCTTGCTTTTGGCAGTCAGTAGGTCATTTGTGACTTTGGTCAGGGCTGTTTCAGTGGAGTGGAGGGTCGGAAGCCAGATTGCAGCCGGTCAAAGAGGGAGCAGGAGAAGAGGTGAGAGGACACTTTTCAGCCAAAAAAGTGCGCGCTCCCGTGCCGTTGTATACAATATCGAAACGATGTTGGGACGTGTAAAGTGGCCATTAGCTTTAGCTCCTTCCATAAATTCTCTATTGAATTCATCTCAGGTGATTGGCTGGGCCATTTTAGCAGCTTTATTTTTTTTCTGACACCAATTCAGAGTCCCTTTGACTGTGTGCTTGGGATCATCCTCATATCATCTTCATTATCCTGTCAGCATATTTTTAGCAAGAATGTGTTGGTACCTTTGTCCATTTATCCTTCCTTCAATTATATGAATTTTGCTAGTGCCATATGCTGAAAAAAGGCTCCACAACATGATGTTCCCACCTCCATACTTCACTGTTGGTATAGTGTTTTGGGATTGATATGCAGTGCTTTTTGGCCTCCAAACATAGTGTATATTATGGCATCCAAAGAGCTTTTGGTCTCATTTGTCCAGACCATATAGTCCCAGTATTTTACGGGCTTGACTAAACGTTGTTGAGTAAATTTTAAATGCGCTTGAACATGTTTTTTGTTCAGCAATAGAGTCTTGTGTGGTGAGTGTGCATTCAGGCCAAGGAAGTTGACTGCATGACTGTTTTCTTTGAAACAATTGTATCTGCTGATTTTAGGTCAGATTATGGCCCCAACAGTGTTCATTAATAACTTCAGTGATTTAGAAATTCTTCTGTAACCAATGTTATCGGTATGTTTTGCAACAATTGGATGGCAACGGTCTTTAGACAGCTTACTGGTTTTACCCATCATGTAATGTTTCTTGTGTGGCACCTTCGTAATGAGACAACTTTTCTATATGTTTATTGAACCAGTTGATATTATTGTTCACTAAGTAGCAGGAATGTTTTCTCATACTGATAGATTTCAGCTGGTGTTCTGATTTTCCTTGGCTCTTTGCACCTTTCTTTCTTCTTGTGTTCAATACCTATTCACTGTGTCATTGCTTATTACTATACATAACTTAATTTGTTGAAATCTATGGTATGATATCTTTGCCAATGTGGATAGGATAGGTAGCTACCAACATCTGTTAAGTTATTCATGTCAATAAAATCTTTAAAAATATATTACTTAGAAAATTGATGACGTGTGCAATATTTTTTCCACCTGCTGTCTATATTACCATATTAACCAATCACCATTGGAATATATTGTAATCTGTATATATATTATTTATACAAATATATAGTTTTTGTATTTACTGACTAAAACTGTTTGTAAAATATGAATTAAACACAGTATTCCAAGCAACAGTATTTACCGTGTTTCCCCGAAAGTAAGCCCCCCCCGATTGTAAGGCCGCCTAGGTGTAAAGGGGGGGCCTGCTAATGTAAGGCCTCCCCCGAATATAAGTCCTTACAACCGGGGGGGGCTAATGTAAGGCCCCCCCTGCTGCTGCTTACATCTTACCCTCCAGCGTCTTCTTGCAGCAGCCAGCGCGTCGGTCCTCCGGTCCCGTCTTCAGCGGTCTCCCGGATCATGTGACCGGCCGGTCACACTAGCAATGACGTCATGTGCTGCGACGGGTCACATGATCCGGGAAACAGCTGAAGACGGGAACGGAGGACCGACGCGCTGGCTGCTGCAAGAAGACGCTGGAGGGTAAGATGTAAGCAGCAGCAGGGGGGCCTCAGAGCTGGGGGGGCAGTGTGCCAGCAGGAGGGGGGCTGTATCCACACTGTTGGGGCCTGTATACCCTGTATACCAAACTGCTGAGCTGTATACCACACTGCTGGGCTGTATACCACACTGCTGGGCTGTATACCACACTGCTGGGCTGTATACCACACTGCTGAGCTGTATACCACACTGCTGGGCTGTATACCACACTGCTGGGCTGTATACCACACTGCTGGGCTGTATACCACACTGCTGAGCTGTATACCACACTGCTGAGCTGTATACCACACTGCTGGGCTGTATATCACACTGCTGAGCTGTATACCACACTGCTGGGCTGTATACCACACTGCTGAGCTGTATACCACACTGCTGGGGCTGTATCCACACTGTTGGGGCCTGTATACCTTGTGTACAACACTGCTGGGCTGTGTACCACACTGCTGGGGGCTGTATACCTGTGCTGGGGGCTGTATACCGGGGTGGCGGTCTGCTGTATTTCCCACCCTCGGCTTATACATGAGTATAAATGGTGTGTGTGTGTGTGTGTGTATGTGAGTAGGCTGGGGCTGCCAATATAAGACCCCCCCCCCGAAAGTAAGACAGGGGGCCACTTTTGGCCCCCAAAAAAATGTAAGACAGGGTCTTACTTTCGGGGAAACACGGTAGTAAAGATGTGTATGCTAAAATAATGCCAAAAATGTGGTGCGTTCATTGCCTTAGAGCAGAAATGGGAAAAGTGTAGCTGGCCAAATGGCTTCATGCTGTGATATTCTACACCATGTGGGGGCTCCCTGCCCAGCATCTCACATTCACTGGTATCTGCATCCATCTTCCAACTGAGATACCGATACTCCCATGGGCCCCCTCATCCATGATTGAACCTGTGAGTCTGATATCAGAGCAGGTGTTATGATGTCATTCTGTATGGCTGAATGGGGCCATAATACTGTGTAAAATGCAGGTGTGGAGATAATTTTGGGTGGGAGGCTGTGTGGGGACATAATACTGTGTAGTGAGGCTGTGTAGGTTTGTCCCATTGTATGGCATATGGGGTCATAATACTGTGTGAGGGCCAGCTAAGAATGTTTCAATTCTTGTTTGAGGAATTTTCATTCATTCATCCTTGAAAACATTTTCCAGTTCTGTGAGATTCCTGGGTCATCTTGCATGCACAACTCTTTTCAGATCTTGTCACAGATTTTCAATAATGTTTAGATTAGAGGATCAGGAAGCTGGGAAAAGGTGTATGACAGTGCGCGCCACCGGGTACCAAGGAATCACCTGGGATGCAGGAAGTTATTTCAAGCTTAATCTTTATTCTCCAACATGTTTCAGCGCTCCACCTGGCGCCTTCCTCAGGAATATTACAATACACTAGTGCAGTGGGGTTTATATAGCACCACACATGATTAGCTATGGGTGTGCCAGAGGGGTGTGTGACATCACAAAGTGGGCGTGGTTACAAGTTTTGGAGCCTTTTTCACTAACATATCAAACTAAACATCATTTTAATCACAAACTGGTAACAAACATTTGTTAAAAATCACAGCATAAAAATGAGCTAAAAGACATCTCGAATTCCACGACGAAAAAGCATATAAAACCATTGCTGCTATCCATGCTGGCAAAAAAATAAAAAATATGTGACTTTCTACTGCTGCCTTCAGGTGGGATTGAACTTGTGTTTTTGCCATTATAGCGTACCTGACTTGTATTCTAGTGACTTATGCCACTATAACTGGTGGATGTTGCTGTTGCACATAGATCTTAAGTATTGCATAATATAGTGATAAGATATCTTTTTATTTTTCTTTTCTAGGACTATCTATAATGGTGTCTATCAGTATTCCACTTATAAGGATGTAAGGAACTGAAACCGAACAGCAAGGAAGGATTAAACATGATCGATAAAAAATGCTAAAAAAATGAATAAAATAAAATTCTCTACAGTGGCTATGTTTCTCTTGTCATTTTTCAGTATGTGATGGTGGATAGGTGGTAGAGCCATAAGGCTGAGCTCACAATCCCAGGGTTGGTGTGGGTTCCATCCCATCATCTATCTGGTGTTCATATTAGGTACATGTGGGTTATAATGTGGGAAATTGATGGATAAACAATTAATAGTTACATTATTATAGAGGGGCAAAGATTCAACTCTGTATTTATGTAATTCTAATAATAATACCTATAGTCCTAAAAAAGGGGTGGGGGTCAACATTCCTGTGTTCTGCCAATATAGTTTGCTCTTGTGATGTTGTATTCACAAGATGGCAGTAAAGTGCTAGTCAATGTGTTAAATGTGAACTGGTGTCTCTAGTGACTAGTGTATATCTACAGATTTGATATAAATCCTGTTGTTGTAAAAATAATAAAAATAATAATGAATGAATAGTAAAAACAACAACATGCAAAAATAATGTAGTGATAAAAAGGAATAAATAGTACACAATTATCTAATCTATGTGGATTTATAAGGAATCCCCGGAGCTGACTTTGAGGTATTCCTATCAACAACCAGTAAAACACTATATATATATATATCATAAAAGTCGAATAATAAATCATTATTCCTAGATTGGGACTGTGGATATGTGTAGTGTGCTTATATTTAGGGACAACACTAAAATAAATATGATTATTCAAAATCTATATTAGCTCTGAGATCACATTCAATCCATTTGGTTTGAGTGTGTTAAGTTTAAATATCCAATATTTTTCTCTTTTTTTCAATTGTTCAAATCTATTAGGAACTAATTCAGAAATGTGGTCAATAGGTGTAATTTTGATCAACTTGGCATTCCTTTTGTGGTGAGTATCATAATGCCATGATACTCCATGTTTCTTAAAGCCATTTTTTATGTTAGACCGATGTTTATTGAGCCTCTCATGAAGGGCTCTCATAGTCCTCCCCACGTATTGTTTCCCGCATGGGCATTCCATCAAGTAGATAACGAATTTCGTTGTGCAATTCATGTTATACTTGATTTTAAACTGTTCCTTTGATGTAGAGGATATAAAAGTATCTGTTTGCAGAATGCTCTCACAACACAGGCATCTTCGTTTATTGCATTGTGTGACCCTTTTTGGGGCTATATCAATGTCTTTAGACAAATTTTTAGTTTTCAATCTACTGGGTGCTACTATCCCCTTTATATTCGGGGCTCTCCGGAAAGTTATGCCCAGTCTCTTGGGAATGATATTCCTCAGTATGGGGTCATTCTGTAGTATGTGCCAATGTGACTGTATACAATCTCTAATTTTTCGATGACAGTTATTGTATGTGGTAATGAAGTTCAGGGTCTTCATTTCGTCCGACACTCTGATCTTTTTCGTTTTCAGCAATGTGTCCTGTAGGATGTCTCTGTTGTATTTTTGCGTATCCTCCACTAATTTCTTAGGGTACCCTCTGTCCAAGAATCTTTTTTTCAGGATTTCTGATTGCTGTATATAGTCGGCTTCCAAGGTGCAATTTTTTCTTATTCTCCTGAACTGGTTGGTAGGTATATTTCTCAACCATCTTGCATGGTGGCCACTCCGGAGAGCCCCGAATATAAAGGGGATAGTAGCACCCAGTAGATTGAAAACTAAAAATTTGTCTAAAGACATTGATATAGCCCCAAAAAGGGTCACACAATGCAATAAAAGAAGATGCCTGTGTTGTGAGAGCATTCTGCAAACAGATACTTTTATATCCTCTACATCAAAGGAACAGTTTAAAATCAAGTATAACATGAATTGCACAACGAAATTCGTTATCTACTTGATGGAATGCCCATGCGGGAAACAATACGTGGGAGGACAATGAGAGCCCTTCATGAGAGGCTCAATAAACATCGGTCTAACATAAAAAATGGCTTTAAGAAACATGGAGTATCATGGCATTATGATACTCACCACAAAAGGAATACCAAGTTGATCAAAATTACACCTATTGACCACATTTCTGAATTAGTTCCTAATAGATTTGAACAATTGAAAAAAAGAGAAAAATATTGGATATTTAAACTTAACACACTCAAACCAAATGGATTGAATGTGATCTCAGAGCTAATATAGATTTTGAATAATCAAATTTATTTTAGTGTTGTCCCTAAATATAGGCACACTACACATATCCACAGTCCCAATCTAGGAATAATGATTTATTATTCGACTTTTATGATATATATATATATATATATATATATATATATATAGTGTTTTACTGGTTGTTGATAGGAAAACCTCAAAGTCAGCTCCAGGGATTCCTTATAAATCCACATAGATTAGATAATGGTGTACTATTTATTCCTTTTTATCACTACATTATTTTTGCATATTGTTGTTTTTACTATTCATTCATTATTATTTTTACAACAACAGGATTTATATCAAATCTGTAGATATACACTAGTCACTAGAGACACCAGTTCACATTTAACACATTGACTAGCACTTTACTGCCATCTTGTGAATACAACATCGCAAGAGCAAACTATATTGGCAGAACACAGGAATGTTGACCCCCACCCCTTTTTTAGGACTATAGGTATTATTATTAGAATTACATAAATACAGAGATGAATCTTTGCCCCTCTATAATAATGTAACTATTAATTGTTTATCCATCAATTTCCCACATTATAACCCACATGTACCTAATATGAACACCAGATAGATGATGGGATGGAACCCACACCAACCCCTGGGATTGTGAGCTCAGCCTTATGGCTCTACCACCTATCCACCATCACATACTGAAAAATGACAAGAGAAACATAGCCACTGTAGAGAATTTTATTTTATTCATTTTTTTAGCATTTTTTATCGATCATGTTTAATCCTTCCTTGCTGTTCGGTTTCAGTTCCTTACATCCTTATAAGTGGAATACTGATAGACACCATTATAGATAGTCCTAGAAAAGAAAAAGAAATAGATATCTTATCACTATATTATGCAATACTTAAGATCTATGTGCAACAGCAACATCCACCAGTTATAGTGGCATAAGTCACTAGAATACAAGGCAGGTACGCTATAATGGCAAAAACACAAGTTCGATCCCACCTGAAGGCAGCAGTAGAAAGTCACATATTTTTTATTTTTTTGCCAGCATGGATAGCAGCAATGGTTTTATATGCTTTTTCGTCGTGGAATTCGAGATGTCTTTTAGCTCATTTTTATGCTGTGATTTTTAACAAATGTTTGTTACCAGTTTGTGATTAAAATGATGTTTAGTTTGATATGTTAGTGAAAAAGGCTCCAAAACTTGTAACCACGCCCACTTTGTGATGTCACACACCCCTCTGGCACACCCATAGCTAATCATGTGTGGTGCTATATAAACCCCACTGCACTAGTGTATTGTAATATCCCTGAGGAAGGTGCCAGGTGGAGCGCTGAAACATGTTGGAGAATAAAGATTAAGCTTGAAATAACTTCCTGCATCCCAGGTGATTCCTTGGTACCCGGTGGCGCGGACTGTCATACACCTTTTCCCAGCTTCCTGAGAGTCTTCCCACGTGTGAGTGGTTGGTGGAGGTCCTGCAGCAGCCGGTATTGATTGTATGCCTTCAAGCCAGTTGTGGGTCATCACAACTGGAATAGGTGAGTGGTTTTGACTTTACACCTCTCATCTTTTAGTGTCTGAGTGATAGGGCACTATTGCGCCTCTTGTTCCCTTTTTATATTAGATTAGAGGATGGCCATAATGTAAAACCTTCAGTTTGTGCCATTTGGAGTAGTTTTTTGTGGATTTTGATGTTTGCTTAGAATTATTAGCCATTTGATTAAGCCATCCCCTTTTCAACTTCAGCTGTTTTACAGATGGTGTTATGTTTGAATCAAGAATTTGTTGACATTTCATTGAATCCACTCTTCCATCTACCTGTCAAATATTCCCTGTCCTATTGGCTGCAACACAACCACATAGCATGATTTATCCACCCACATGCTTAATGGTTAGTGAGATGTTCTTTTTCTGAAATTCTGTGCCATTTTTTTCTTCACAAATACCTTTGATTATTGTGGCCAAAGAGTTCTATTTGAACCTTTTCAGTACACAGGACTTGATTCCAAAATGCATCAGGCTTGTCTATTGCATACTTCTGACACTGAACTTTATGGTACGGATGCAGGAGAGGTTTCTTCTGATGATTCTGCCATGATGACCATATTTGT
>JARQOC010000005.1:213771290-213810630 GCA_033576535.1 Allobates femoralis
TTAAAAAAACCTTCACCATATCCTGCACAAAACCGAACTGCTAAAAATAATCATTAAAGATCCTTCTTTGCTATGCTACAGGCAACCTACTAATTTAAGAAACATCTTGATAATCAGAAGGTCAATCAAGAAGAACTTATTCTTGTAATTTGAAGGGCTGCGAACCTGCTCTAATATACAGAGCAAAAACAGGTTATAGATTCCCAACACACAACAGTACTAAAATTCCTGGAAAAATATTAAAGCCTGAGGGTCCTCAGTGGTTGATACCTTTTATGGTACCTTCAAATGCCGCAATATCGGCTGGCGATATGAGGCGATCTAACGTGCACGTGCACACTTTTCATGCTCACCTCAGATCGCCCATGGTGGTATTACACGCCGCAATCTCGCCCTGAAATAAAGGCGATGTGTTGCCCCGGAAATCGCCTCACCCACAGCGGAACGAATCCGGTCGGATTCCCTCGCCGCTTCACACGCCGAAATCCCAAAGGCAATGTGGGCGTACATGGTCAGCGCTGTGAGGAGATAGGCGTGCCACAGTGGTTTACACAGTGCCCCATACGCGCTCATTGGACAACATAACAGCGTTACGATTGGTCAGCCTGCTCTGGAAGGCTGGCTAATACATGACGCCATTGAAGATGTGTGTGTTGCTGAACGGACAGCTCTTCAAATATGGCAACCTGTGAACTGACATCCAATGGGAACACAGTAGCCACCACCAATCATCGCAGATGGGGTGTGGACTACAGCACGCTGTGGCCCGCCTACAGGAAATCATAGGCGACGCTGATTCCATCACTATCGCCCTATCACACGCCACAACACGTAAATATTGCCTTCATGATTAAGGCTGATTTCAGAGCAGTGCTCAGGAATCAGGCAACAGGCGAGAGGCGATTTATCGCCGCAAAATTCCCCAATCACACGCCGCAACTGTGAGGCAATTTCACAGCGATTGCTCCGGGGCGACATATCGGCTTTAGGATTCCCAGGCGAAATTGCGGCGTGTGAAGCTACCATTAATGGCTAACTGAAATGATGGAAAGCAAAGCAAGCTTTTGAGACACTATGGCCTCTTCATCAGGCAAATAATGACACAAATTCTGAAGACACACACATATATACATATGCAGGGTAGGATGATGGAGTAAATACGACAGGTGATGTAAAGCAGAGTCAGTCTTGGGAGGGGAGAGGAGCTGGGGAGGTAAAATCAAAATTCCAAGATAAGAGGAACAGATAGGGGAGACCTGAAAATTTCTCAGTGAATGTAGGTCTGGGAACTTGCTATCTACCTTATGGAGACAGCTAAGTAGGTAAGGAGATTGTAGCCACTTCCCTCCTCTCAGATATATGCAAAATCCCTTAGTCATATTAAAAGCTTGTTGGAAAGCGATTATGAGTTTGAGGAGCTGCTTAAATGCGGCACTGGAGTTTCTCCACTTCCTTAGTGAAGTGCAAATTTGCATATATCTGAGAGGAGGGAAGTGGCTACAATCTCCTTACCTACTTAGCTGTCTCCGTAAGGTAGATAGCAAGTTCCCAGACCTTGTCTTAGCCCACTCACACAGCCAGATCATAATATCCCACACACTACACTGATGAGGGGCAGTTACCCCGAAACGCAGAGTCTGTAATTTGGGGTTCTGATCTGGCACAAATCCCTTAGTCATATTAAAAGCTTGTTGGAAAGCGATTATGAGTTTGAGGAGCTGCTTAAATGCAGCACTGGAGTTTCTCCACTTCCTTAGTGAAGTGCAAATTTTCAGTGAATGTAGAAAGCATCCATGCGAGACAGTTCAGTAAGAAGTGTCAAAAGTTCATTGTCCTTCAACTGAAGTCTGTTGAAAGATGTGATATCCTCAAATGCCCTTTCAATTGATGCAAAAATGCATGAATCCATGTGAGACATTCAATCCTGTTTTGAATGTGTCAAAGGTTGTTATCAGTTTGTATTCTCAAATTCTTCTCTCTTTCTGAGATTTGAAGTTACTTTTTAAAATGAGGAGCCTCATATCTGTTAACCTGTGGTCAGAGCTTCAAAAATGCTTGGCTACAGATAGATCCTTATGCTTTTATTTTATTGTGTGGTGATGAGAATTCATTCTTGTTCTGAATTGTAGTCTGGTCTCCCCTACGTACATGCCACCTGTTGGACATTTGGTATATATAATTAAATATACTACATTGCTTGTGGTGCAGCTGAAGTTACCTGGGATCTTGTAGTCCTGATCTGTCCTGGGAATCTTTAGCTTGTCCATTGTCATTATAAATGGACAGGTTTTGCAACTGTTCTGGTTGCAAGCAAAGGTTTCTGTAGCTGCTGGAGAGGACAGGGCGCTTCTGACAATGATGTTTTTAGATTCGGAAGTTGTCTAAAACACAAGAGTGGGGGATCCAGAAATATTGATTTTACTTGGGCATCTTTTTGTAGGAGTGGTTGCAGTTTCCTTGCAGCTCCTCTTAGCACCTCCAGACTTGGATTGTAGGTGACTACTAGAGGAACTCGGTTGGTTTCTTCTCTAGTATTGTATTGTAGGAGATGATTCCTTGATATTCCAGTGGCTCTTGAAATCTCGTTTTCAATTGCTCTTGGATGGTAGCCCTGGTTGAAAAAGGTCTTTCTGAGGTCCTCAAGGTGATTGTCTCTTACCATCTTTTCAGTTAGCCATTAAAAGGTATCAACCACTGAGAACCCTCAGACTCTAATATTTTTCTATCTACTGGCTAACATGGTATAAACATTTTTTACCTTATTAAAATTCCTGGGACGTTCACATGTTCCTCTTACAATGTAGAGTACTTACTTTTACGAACTATATGTCATATGAGTGGCGCCCCTGCAACCAGGAGGCCACAAAGAGAACTGCAGCCAGGAAGGTAGGAAAAACAGCTGAACACCAGCACCCTCACAGCCCACACAATCCATGTAGCAGTAGAAAGCAGCACCTAACCCGGAGCTTGGGAACTCTAGGCAGGCAAGGGGTGGTGGGTTTAGAGACAGTGTGTGGGCAAACAAGTAAGTCAGGTGACAGAGGGTAGATATAGAGCAGGGGGAGGAGAAAGGAGTCAGTAGGCCGAGGTAGGCTGAGCAGTACAGACTGAAGCACATGTCTGGAAGAGTGGGGTGGAAGGAGCGCAGAATCTGGAGAGCCAGTGTGAGCCACAGAGAGAAAGCACTTCCGGAGCCAGCACCCCAGGAGTGTGAGGGACGAGAGGACCAGTGATCCTGGGTCCTAGAAACACAGCTGAGACGGCAGACTGCAGGCGGAGTATCCCTCCTCTTGAACCCGAAGACATGGTTAGAGAGAGCCTGGTAGAGCCTCACCACCAAGGACTATTGGAGGCTAGGCAAGGAGTAGAGTGTCGGCTCTAAAGGAGACCGTTGCTTCACCCGGCAACCCCAGACAACCGACGGGGGACCTCAGCTACATGTTAGGGTCCCTACCCCAAAGGACAGGTAGCTCAGTGGCAACCCGGAGGGGCCACAGGGGTCCGAGCCACCGCCATACTGTCCGGAGACACACATACCAAGTAACAGAGAGAGTCAAAAGCCTGGAAAGGATAGAGAGACATAGTGAGGGGTCATAGAAGGAGCAACCTGGCTGCAGGGAGTAAAGGAACCCGGAGGGGAGAGTTATGCCCGTGTACAGACTGTAAACTGTGAACTGTAACTGTAACTGAGAGAGCGTTGAGAAGTAAAACACGGTGAACCCTGACTCCGACTCCCTCGCATGTTTCTGCCTGCATATGACTCCCTCCACACAGGACTGCAGAAGATCCCCGCCTGGAGAGCCACAGCTTGTAAGCTCCAACGCTGAAGGAGGATTCCTGCATCTTCAGGACAGTAAGTACATTGCACCCAGCACAGGCCTGCACCATACCTTACACAATAGAATTTATCATCACTGCCCCGGGGAACCCAGTTCTGCCCACGGAGAACTATTCCATCCTAGCTGCCATTACATCATCCCCGGAGGTTCTGCGGCAGCGGTGGCCCCACTACTGGACACACACTGTGGGTGGTGTCACGACTGACATTATCCCCTGTAAATATTCCCTTTTATCAATGCCAGGCCAGGGACACGGTCCGGACCAGGACCACCCGTGACTTCCCCAGTAGCAGACCCGGTCCGGTACCGAGTACCCCGTCCTATAATGGGCTCGACATATGTGTTGGAGACGTTTCTTTTACAATAATCTCATACTATTAAAGTTTTTCTACAATCAGTGTATGTGATGAAGGTCAAAGTCTTTACCAAAAGTAATGCTTTTTGGACTCGGACACACATCAGTGAAACTCATCCGAGTTTACTGTGCGGAAAAATCGCATTGCTCTCGGACCAATGTTAAGTAATGTCTGAGAGCACATTTCCTAGTCTCATACGCTTTTTCCGCATCCCATTCTCGGATTGCGAGTCAATCGCAACATGCAAGTGCAAGTGCCAATGCAAGTCTATGGGTCCGACAAAAAACACGGATTGCACTCGGACCACACTCGCACCATCCGAGTCTGATTTGAGTTTTAATTGCTACAGTACCATTCTGTAGCTCAGACAACTGTACAAAATGTTCCTGTAAAGGATTATACAGTAACTAGCTGCTGAGGAATAAAACTGAATGCACTCGGACAGCACTCGCAAGTCAGATGACACTCGTCCGACTCTCGGATCCGAGAATCAGAGCATTTTTAAATTCGGATGTGTGTCCATACCCTTAGGTAGATTGTGTTTACAAATAAAAATAATAATTTACAACTTAAACTGAGTACCAAGTTCTGACCATAATTCCACATAAGGAGCTGGACCCTTTTGAACACCATCCTTGTAGGACTGCCTTGCTCTACCTAATGTTGATCATGTTTATCTGATAATTCATTATTCATAAGTTTACTACAAAGCTTTGGTTGAAAAATCTTCTTTATTTATGGGCAGGAAGGTTGTTCTGTGTTGGTTTTTTTTTGCCAAAGGTAATGTCACACTTAATACTGCTGGGCTTCCATACAGTGCAATCAAGCAAAAAAAGGCTCACACAATGAATACGTCGTTATGTGAAATAACCAGTATTACACTCAGCAATGCTTCATCACTTATAATCAACTTGCTTTACACTCAACAGTGCTTCATCAAGGGTAAGCAACGAATTTCACCTTCAATAGTGCTTCATCATGGATAATCAGCTGGTTTTATACCGATAAGTTATAATCAAATCATACCCAACAGTGCTTCGCTAGGGTTTTACTATTTGGCATCCAGTCATTTACACAGAAACTGATAACATGATGGGACGCATTGAAAGTTTTTACAAGTTTTACAGATGAGCAAATATTTCTGGGCAAACGCACACATTGCATAATAATTAATAATTGTTTTTCTTTATGGGTGCCTCACTGAACAGTCAAGCTGGTTTACAGTAGTTGGTCTGCAGTATGGAGAATATATCTAGGGAAAAATAAATTGATATTGCACAATTTTGTTTCTTACAAGGTCTCACAGAATTAATGTGGAACACATTGTCTAAAATAGTATAGTGTAGTTGCCAGTACATAAAAATGAGAACAGGTACTGTTTTTCCACCTTTTCGCATGTATTTTCAAACTACAAGATACATTGTACAGAGCTTTCTTGCATTTTATTGCCAATGTGAAAGTTAACACAGACTGTTCTAAGGTTACACTCACAAATACGTATATAGACTTGTTGAGATTTCAGCCAGAAAAGTTGGCACGTTACAACCAAGTGTCATGCGTTTTTTTCCTCACCTAGCATCCGTATGACATGCAAGTGCTATTTGAGTGTTCGTTTTTTTCGCAACTAGCACCCATATGACACGCATATGTTATGCGTATGATAATATTATAACAAGTAAATCTTAAAAAACATGGGGTCCTATTTATGATAACCAACAAAGGTAAAGCTGACAGCTGGGGGCTGTCTTTCTTTGGCTGGGAATGACCATGGTTATTGGGCCCTTCCCAGCCTCAAAATAGCAGCCTACTGCCACTCCAGTACTAGTGCCTCCATAGCATGTGCCAATCATTACCCTTTGTCCAGCTTTTCAGTTGCCCTGGTGCGTGGCAATTTGGGTAATAGTAGTTAGTGTTGATGCCAGCTGTGTAATGCAAGCTGTCATCAAGCCTAACAGTTAGTAATGTTGAGGTGTCTATCAGACACCAATTTTACTAACCCAGTCAGTAAAACGATAAATAAACAAACACAAAAATTTTATTTGGGAAAACACTCCCCAACACTTTTCGTTGTTCACCAACTTATAAAAAAAGCCATAAGTCCAAAGTAGTTCACGGATTTGGACGTAGCCACCAAATCCAACATAGTCCACAAATGGCAACTTGTAAGACATAAAAAGAGAGAATTACTAAAGTAAAAAAACAAGACACAGTCCCTCATTCATCAACTTACTCCCCAACAAAATATCAAGCAGGTCCAACAAAGTCCACATGGAGGTTTCACAACATTCCCCAACTTAGGGCCCTTTCACATCAGCGTTTTTTTAAATTTGCGGCAGATGCGGTGAAAAAAACGCATCTGCCGCAACTGCCGCATAACGGTTCCACTTGCGGCACGGTTGCGGTTTTTTCCATAGGAAGTATAGGGGGACTTGCGGCAGATGCGGCAAGTGCGGTATTGCACTTGCGGCAGGTGCGGCAGAGAAAAAAACCGCGGCTTACTGCGGTTTTTTTCTCTGCCGCACCTGCCGCAAGTGCAATACCGCACTTGCCGCATCTGCCGCAAGTCCCCCTATACTTCCTATGGAAAAAACCGCAACCGTGCCGCAAGTGGAACCGTTATGCGGCAGTTGCGGCAGATGCGGTTTTTTCACCGCATCTGCCGCAAATTTAAAAAAACGCTGATGTGAAAGGGCCCTTAGTGTATCAAACTTTTATCAGAGAACGAAGCCCGATGGTCTGTAAGAGCAGCCACTCCTGCCTGTCATGATACACTCCAGGAGAGCCGACATTGTGACACACAGTGACATCAGTAAAGTTACCGGAGTTCACAGTCGCCGGCTCGCACAATACCCGTTGTGTGATCTGGCGAGTGTGACTTGCAGTAGCTTCACTGATGTCACCGTTTGTCACACTTGCTGGCTCATGCAATACCTGTTGTGTGACTCAGCGACTGTGACCTGCATTAACCTTACAGAAGTCACCGCTAGTACCATTGCTCTCTCGGGGAGCGCAGCAATGTGCAATATGCATCACTTACATGGCTTTCAAAAAAAAATCCATGTTTTTATCTTTAAAAAAAGCTTTATATGCTTAGGTGAATGCAGTACATACCTTTTGTTTTTGTCTAATTTTGCTTGATTCGGTCACTGTCACTCAAGTTCAGTCACAATCTTTTTTTAACTTTGTCACCCCCCCGTATTGTAAATGACGGCCATCAAAACAGGTCCTTCTACACCAACACTCTGCCCATTACAGTAACAAGGTCGTGACATCAGCACAGGTTCTTCTCCACTTCTTTTCTAATGCTGAACTCCATCCATTATGGTCACATAGTCATGGCATCACCACTGGTCCTTTACTACCACTGCTCCAATGCTGAGCTCCACTCATTTCGGTCACATGATCATGAATCATCACAGGTCCTTCACCACCACTTCCCCAATGCTGAGCTCCACCGATTGAAGTGACATGGTCATGACATCACAAGTCTTTGACTACCACTTCTCCAATGCTTAGCTTCACCTGTTATGGTCACATGGTCACAATGCTCCCAAGAAAGCATGTAACACTCCTGGGCTGTGACCATAATAGGCAAAGCTCAGCATTGGGGAAGTGGTGGTGAAAAACCCGTGGTGATGTCACGACCATGTGACTAATGAGTAGAGCTCAACAATGGAGCAGTGGCGGTGAAGGATCTTTGGTGATGGCAATAAATTACAATGCGGAAAGATGTGACTAATTTAAAAAAGATTGTGGCTGAACTTGAGTGAACCAAGCAAAAGCGCCACCCCTATGACTGAAACCTAATGTACACTGGTGATCAAAATTAGATAACAACACACAATTACCTCTGTTAATGTCATTGTGTTGTCCTATGTGAAAATATCCTAAGGCCTCTTTCACACTAGCGTTTTTTACAAATTGTGGCAGATCCGGCAGATCTGCAGCATTTGTCGCCTAACGGCCACACTTGCGGCACACTTGTGGCAAGCCCCATGCATTGTCTATGGGGCTTGCGGAAGGTGCGGTATAGCTGCGGTTCCGGCAGTTGCGGTTGCGAAAAAAATGCTGCTAACAACGGCTATACCGCACTTGCCACACCTGCTGCAAGCCCCATAGACAGTGCATGGGTCTTGCTGCAAACATGCGGCAAGTGCGGCCGTCAGGTGGCAGATGTGGTAAATCTGCCGGATCTGCCACAATTTGTAAAATATGCTAGTGTGAAAGGGGCCTTACATGAGTAAAATAGCAGTATTTTAATATTATTTCATACATTGAGAACACTTTCAGATACATGCAAGTTATTGGTGTTAATCTGGCATCTGGTGCTAATTTCCTTAATTATTAGACAAACCCTATTTAACTGGCAGCCTAACTTTCCAGTTAACACTCATTTTGCAAAAATGATATGCTGTCCCAAAGTGACGGAAACCCTCCGGTAGCAGTTTGTCCAGATGAAGGCCAAAGAGGTCATCCCATCAGCCATAGCAAAAGAATTTGACCATTCCAAGTCTGTGATTTCTAGAATAATGCATCTTTACAACATCACAAAGTCTTTTAAGTCCTCCAAGACGTCTGGTCACCCTTGAAAGACAAATGCAACAGAGGACAGGATAATGCGGAAAATCTCTACGGGTAATCATTTCAATACTGCAGCTTAGCTTGTTGTGAGGCCATTTGTGCACATCTGTGTCAGTCTGTGTGGTGTGTGTGTCCCTGGGTTGTGCGCATGTGTGTCCCTGTGGTGTGTGTTCTTGTGGGGGCAGGGGTGTCCCTGTGGTGTGTGTCCTTTGGGGGGAAGGGGTGTCCCTGTGGTGTGTGTCCATCTCTGTGGGGTCTGTGCGTTCCTGTGGGTGTGTGTGTGTCTCTGTGGGGTGTGTATGTGTGTATGTCCCTGTGGTGTGTGTGTCCCTGTGGGGTGAGTGCATGTGTCCCTATAGGGTGTGTATGTGTGTGTTTCCCTGTGGGGGGGGTGTCTGTGTGGTGTGTGTCTCTGTGTTGTGTGTGTCTCTTTGTGGTGTGTGTGTGTTGAGGCTTCACCTTAGCTGTTACTCTTTGTGTGCATGTGGTGTGTACACATGTCCCCATGTGTTGTGAATATCCCAAGTTAGGGCCCCACCTTAGTGTCTATATGCTGGTATATGCTGTTAGTCTTTGGCGCTGTCATTAAGCCCCTCTCATTCACAACTGTCAACTGGTAACGGTCACTTTCTCTCCATTATGTAGATAGGGCCAAAATTGTTTGGTGAATTGGAACACACAGGGTTAAAATTTCGCCTCACAACATAGCCTATGATGCTCTCGGGGTCCAGATGTGTGACTGTGCAAAATTTTGTGGCTGTAGTTGCGACGGTGTAGATGCCAATCCCGGACATACACACACACACATATACACACATTCAGCTTTATATATTAGATGTGGTAGATTTGTTTCTCTTGTAGTTTTGCTGCTTATTAATCAGATTTATATTTTTGAAGGATAATACCAGACTTGTGTGTGTTTTAGAGCGATTATGTGGTGCATTATTGCATCGGGAGCGCGGTGAAATGAATTGTGTGTATACAGGCGGGTGAGTGGCTAGCAGAGTATACATGGGGCTCTGAGGGTAGCAGATTATTCAGGCGGCTCTCTGGGTAGAAAAGTATACAGGCGGCTCTGTGGGTAGCAGAGTATACAGGCGGGTTTGTGGTTAGCATATTATACAGGCAGCTCTGTGTGTAGCAGAGTATAGAGAAGGCTCTGTGGGTAGCAGAGTATAGAGGCGGCTGTGTGGGTAGCAGAATATAGAAACGGCTCTGTGGGTAGCAGAGAATACAGGCGGGTCTGTGGGTAGGAGAGTATACAGGCGGTCTGTGGGTAGCAGAGTATAGAGGCGGCTCTGTGGGTAGCAGAGTATAGAGGCAGCTCTGTGGGTAGCAGAGTATACAGGCGGCTGTGTGGGTAGGAGAGTATACAGGCGGCTCTGTGGGTGTCAGAGTATAGAGGGGACTCTGTGGATAGCAGAGCATGATGTGGCGGGAGGCTGGAGGAGTGAGGGGAGCAGAGGCTGGAGAGGTGAGGAGAGCAGAGGCTGGAGTGGTGAGGAGAGGTCCAGATGGAGGGGTGAGGAGTGGTCTGGCTGGAGGGGTGAGGAAGATGTGGCTGGAGGGGTGACATCACCGCTCGGCGGCAGGATGTGGCTGCGTGCTGGGGCTGATCGCAGCCCCAGTCACACGGCATTGTCCTCTGCGGCGGGTTGGGTGATGCAGAGAGGGATCAGTTCTTGCCCTCAGGTCACACGTGACCTGAGCGGAAGGAGCGGATTGGGCGGTGTGTGGTAAAGACAGGACGGTCATCCGATTGGTCTAGGACGCCAAGTCCTGGGCAATGGGATGGGCGTCCTGTGTGTACAACACAGCGCCCAATCCGCTTGCAGGGGCAGGCAATGGGAGTGAGCGGGGCGTGTCAGGCTTTGCAGGCTGACACGGTCCGCTCACTCCCATTGGCTGTTGACGGCCACAGGACGACATCCCTGGCTCCCAGCACCCGGCCACAGCCCGTAGACCGCTACTCCACCAGCATGGCGACATTGAGAGCCCAGCGGTGAGAGAGTGGTGAGGGGCGGAAGGCTCCGGCGGCATCCGGGCAGCATGGACCTCGCGGAGGGCGCGAGGGCGGTGGCGATGGAGCGGGGCCGACGGTTGGCAGGATGGCAGCGGTGTCAGGTAGTGCGGCTGAGGATGGAGGAGGGTGAGAGGCTGGAGGAGGCTGTGAGGATGGGGAGGCTGTGAGGCTGGAGGAGGATGTGAGGATGGGGAGGCTATGAGGCTGGAGGAGGCTGTGAGGCTGGAGAAGGGTGTGAGGCTGGAGGAGGCTGTGAGGATGGGGAGGCTGTGAGGCTGGAGGAGGCTGTGAGGCTGGAGGAGGATGTGAGGCTGGAGGAGGCTTTGAGGATGGGGAGGCTGTGAGGCTGGAGGAGGGTGTGAGGCTGTAGGAGGCTGTGAGGATGGGGAGGCTGTGAGGCTGGAGGAGGCTGTGAGGCTGGAGGAGGCTGTGAGGTGGAGGAGGATGTGAGGATGGAGGAGGCTGTGAGGCTGGAGGAGGATGTGAGGCTGGAGGAGGCTGTGAGGATGGGGAGGCCGTGAGGCTGGAGGAGGATGTGAGGCTGGAGGAGGCTGTGAGGCTGATTTGAGGCTGTAGAGGATGGGGAGGCTGTGAGGCTGGAGGAGGCTGTGAGGCTGGAGGAGGATGTGAGGCTGGAGGAGGCTTTGAGGATGGGGAGGCTGTGAGGCTGGAGGAGGTGTTTGAGGCTGTAGGAGGCTGTGAGGATGGGGAGGCTGTGAGGCTGGAGGAGGCTGTGAGGCTGGAGGAGGCTGTGAGGATGGGGAGGCTGTGAGGCTGGAGGAGGCTGTGAGGCTGGAGGAGGCTGTGAGGATGGGGAGGCTGTGAGGCTGGAGGAGGGCTGTGAGGCTGGAGGAGGATGTGAGGCTGGAGGAGGCTGTGAGGATGGGGAGGCTGTGAGGCTGGAGGAGGGGTGAGGCTGTAGGAGGCTGTGAGGATGGGGAGGCTGTGAGGCTGGAGGAGGGCTGTGAGGCTGGAGGAGACTGTGAGGCTGGAGGAGGCAGTGATGGATGGGGAGGCTGTGAGGCTGGAGGAGGCTGTGAGGCTGGAGGAGGGTGTGAGGCTGGAGGAGGCTATGAGGATGGGGAGGCTGTGAGGCTGGAGGAGGCTGTGAGGCTGGAGGAGGATGTGAGGCTGGAGGAGGCTGTGAGGATGGGGAGGCTGTGAGGCTGGAGGAGGGTGTGAGGCTGTAGGAGCCTGTGAGGATGGGGAGGCTGTGAGGCTGGAGGAGGTTGTAGGAGGCTGTGAGGATGGGGAGGCTGTGAGGCTGGAGGAGACTGTGAGGCTGGAGGAGACTGAGGCTGGAGGAGGCAGTGAGGATGGGGAGGCTGTGAGGCTGGAGGAGACATTTACTGTACTGAGCATGCTCAGACACTCGGAGCCTGCGGCAGGCACCGGAAGCTTGGAGGAAGACGGCAGGAGACGGCGGGGGCTCGGGGAGAGGTGAGCATTAACTTTTTTTTTTTTTTTTATTTACAGTAGTGCGGGTCTGCGGCTCGTGATGACGCTGCGCGTCATCACTCGCAGTCCCGCAAAGCATGTTGGGATTCGGCGACAACGCCCGAATTCCCAACTACGGATTATATAAGTAGATATGTATATGTACAAACATATATATACAGTATATCCCTCCCAAATTTAATCTCTACCATGCTGTCTCTCCACCCCAAATGCTGTCTTTCCCAACCTGTGCACTGTCTCTCCCCTCTCTGTGCGTATCTCTCCCCTTGTGCAGACTCTCTCCCCTGTGCACTGTCTCTGTCTCACCCTTGAGCCTGTCTCGTACCTGTGCTTGTTCCCCTCCCTGTGCGCTGTGTCTCTCCCCGACACCTGTCTTCCCCTGTGCCTGTTCCCTTCCTGTGCGCTGTGTCCCCCCTGTGCACCTATCTTCCCCCTGCGCACTGTGTGTCTCCACTGCACCTGTCTCCACCTGCATGCTATCTTCCCCCTGTACTTGTCCCCTCCCCTGTATGCTGTGTCTCTTCCCTGTGCCTGTCTCCACCCCGGCACGCTGCTCTAATCTGACCCTGACAGGGCCCACTGAGTGCTGCCCCCACACCCCCCCCTCGGGGGCCCTGCGCTGCCCCCACACCTCACCCTCGGGGGCCCTGGCATTGCCCCCACACCAGGGGGCCTCTGAGCGCTTCCCCCAACACCAGGGGGCCCCTGAGCATTACCCCCACACCGGAGGGCCCCTGAGCACTGCCCCCAACACCAGGGGGTCCCTGAGCACTGCCCCCAACACCAGGGGGCGCCTGAGCACTGCTCCCACACCGGCCGCTGATCTCTGAGACAATGCCTGGGGCTTGACGCAAGACAGAAGCAAGTGGCGGAAAATGCGGCAGATGCTGCTTTTTTACCGCAACTGCCGCATTTTTCAAAAATGCCTATGTGAAGGCAGCCTTACAGGAACAGTGACTGTTGAAACCAGCAAGAGCTATTTCTGACAGTGAGTATATTACACGTTGTTAGGAGCGGGCTAAAATTCGTTTCCCTTGCGATTTGTAAGAGTACCCTGCAAACGCAACATGTTGCATTTTTGTGCATATGAGGATGCTTGGTATATACGCAAGCATCCTGAAGCGCACAAATAATGCAAGCAGCTCAATGGAGCCGCACTGCCATATGGGTAGCACTGCAGCCAAGCGGAGTGTCTAGCCGTCCGGATCTCTCTCTCTCCTCACCTCTCTTCTCGCTGCTCTGGTCTCCTCAACATTTGCTCTTCTGCTCTGCACATATCAGCACAGTGCTGACAACATCGTGCCCTGCCATGCTGAGCTGCAGAATGCAGACAGCGGCAGAAGAGACTCTGGAGAAGAATGCTGCTGGCAAAGGTGGCTGGGACTATAGGAGCGGGAGCGGAATCCGCGGGGGGCTACCACTGGTACACATACCTCGTATGCACGCGGCACCGCTCCGTACGCGGCTCCGCTCTATACACCTTGTACACACACAGCTCTGCTCTGGACACCTTGTAAGCACTTGGTTCCGCTTCGTACACCTTGCACACACTCGGCTCTGCTCCGTACACCTTGAACACTCTGAGCTTCGCTCCGTTATCCTTGTACACTCTCAGCTCCGCACTGTACGCCTCGCACACACGGCTTCGCTCCGTACACCTCGTACACTCTGATCTCCGCTCCATTATCCCTGTACACTCTCAGCTCTGCTCTGTACGACTCGTGCATTCTTAGGTCCGCTCCGTACACCTTGTACTCACTAGGCTCTGCTTTGTACACCTTGTACACACTCGGCTCTGCTCTATACACCTAGTACACACTCGCCTCTGCTACATTCACACTGTAAATCCCTCCTGACCCCACACATAAACTTCACCTAATCCAGCATCATGATGGCCAGCACAGCAGAGTCCTGCATACACTGAGGAGCTGATCATGTGACCCCTGACTCCTCCCCTCCATTGACATCATCACAGGTCCTTTCAGCACAGAGTGTGCCGCTCTGTCGGCTCCCACTGCGGGGGGGGGGGGGAGGGGGAAGGCGGGGGAGACCTACGGCACTTCGGGAGGCTGAGTGCGCCCTCCTTGCAAATGACCCCCCAGCTGCCCCTGGATATGGCCCTGGCTGTGGGGGCAAGTGCTCAGGGGCCCCTGAGGCTGGCGTCACACTTGCGTTGTGACCCTAGCTTGACGCAAGTATTTTCCTCTGCAGCGCATAGCGTTTAATGCTATGTGCTGGAGCCCATAGAAACCCACTGTTTACCTTGGCAACCACTGGTTGGCAATGTAAATAGCGGATTTCTATGGGCTTCATTGCTGTCAGTGCATAGCATTAAACGCTCTGCGCTGCAGCGGACAATATTTGCATGAGGCTAGGGTCACAACGCAAGCGTGACCTTAGCCCTCAGAGGCCCAGTGGGCCCCCTCCAAGCATTCGGGCCCCGGCACTTGCCTGGGTGCTCCAGGTGCTGATGCTGGGCCTGCTTGCCAGTTTAGCACTGAACAGGGTAAGGATCTGTCTCATCATACAATGTCACAACTTTTAAGAGCATTTGGACTAAAAGCCAACTTTGAAGTGACCAAACCTCTCATTAGCAGAAAGAATCAAAAGGCTAGACTCATTGTTGGTGAGGAGCATATTGTGTGGAAAGAGAAGTGGTCAAAAGTTCATTTTAGTAATGAAAGCAAGTTTAAGTTATTTGGGTCTGAAGGGAAACATTATGTTCACCAACAAACTGGAGAAAGACTGAACCCAAAGTGTATAAAGAAGTCAGTGAAAAAAAAGGTGATGGAGGAAGTGTCTTATTTTGGGGAATGTTTTTGGATGCAGGGGTTGGACTTTTCATACACCTGCATGGCAGAGTAAACAAAAAAAAGGTGATGGAGGAAGTGTCCTGGTTTTGGGAATGCTTTTGGATGCAGGGGTTGGACTTTTCATACGCCTGCATGGGAGAGTAAACACAAAGAGGTTAAACCCTGCTTTACAAATCAGGTTTATATTCCTGTTAGATTTGTCCACGTTTCCCTAAAACCAGATGAAGCCAGAAGGAAAATGCAGTAGGCTGAAGAACTGAGAAAAAGGTCTAGAAGCAGACCTGAGGCTGGACGGAGCTGCACTGTGGGTATTATTATTATTATTAGGTATTTATATAGCGCTATTAGGATACATGGCGCTTTACAAGTTAGAGGGTAGACAAAGACAAGTGGTCGAAAACGACGACAAATCGACAGATCAATCATACAGGTACAGTAGGGCCGGACATCCTGTCCGCGAGAGCTCACAGTCTAGAGGGGTGGGGAAGGAGACAATAGGAGGGGGAGAGGTGAGATGGTGCAGTTGATTGGTCTCATTGTTTGTTGTAGGCTTGTAGGAAGAGGTGGGTCTTCAGGTTTTTCTTGAAGGTTCCCAGGGTAGGTGAGTGTCTGATGTGGTGGGGGAGGGAGTTCCAGAGTCTGGCAGAAGCACGGGAGAAGTCTTGCGTGCGGTTGTGGGAGGTGGAGATGCGGGGGGTTGAGTGAAGGAGTTCCTGAGAGGAGCGCAAGTTGCGTGAGTGGAAGTAGCGGGAGACTAGATCGGAGATGTAGGGAGGGGACAGGTTGTGTATGGCCTTGTATGTCAGGGTTAGGGTTTTGAAGCGAGATCGCTGGGGGATGGGGAGCCAGTGGAGGGCTCGGCAGAGAGGGGAAGCGGGGGAGTAACGGGGAGATAGGTGGATGAGTCGGGCAGCAGAGTTGAGGATGGTGCGGAGAGATGAGAGGGAGGAGGCAGGGAGGCCGGTGAACAGGAGGTTGCAGCAGTCCAGGCGGGAGATGATGAGGGCATGGACAAGTGTCTTGGCCGTGTTGTGGTCGAGGAAGGAACGGATACGGGCAATGTTTTTTAGTTGCAGTCGACAGGCGGTGGCCAGGGCTTGGATGTGGGGCTTGAAGGAGAGTGAGGAGTCGAGGATTACCCCAAGGCACTTGGTGTGGGGGAGGGGTGAGAGTGTGCAGTCATTGACGGTGATTGATAGGTCAGGAAGTGGGGCGTGGTTGTTCGGGGGAAAGACGATGAATTCGGTCTTGTCCATGTTGAGTTTTAGGAAGCGGGTAGAAAAGAAGGATGCAATGGCGGATAGGCATGAAGGAATTTTGGATAAAAGGGAGGAGATATCAGGGCCAGACAGATAGAGCTGGGTATCGTTAGCGTAGAGGTGGTATTGGAGTCCATGTGACTCGATGAGGTTGCCTAGGCCGAGGGTGTAAATGGAGAAGAGTAGTGGTCCCAGGACCGAGCCTTGGGGGATACCTACAGAGAGGGGGTGGGGCGAGGAGGAGGTGTGGGAGTGGGTGACGCTGAAGGTCCTGTCCGTTAGGTAGGAGGAGATCCAGGAGATGGCGAGGTCAGTAATGCCAAGAGACTCAAGAATTTGAAGTAAGAGGGAGTGGTCAACAGTGTCGAAGGCAGCAGAGAGATCGAGAAGGATGAGGACGGAGTAGTGTCGTTTGCTCTTGGCGATCAGGAGGTCGTTAGTGACTTTGGTTAGGGCTGTTTCGGTGAAGTGGTGAGGTCGGAAGCCGGATTGTAGGCGATCAAAGAGAGTACAGGAAGAGAGGTGGGAGGACAGTTCGGAATAGACGTGTTGTTCAAGAAGTTTTGAGGCAAACAGGAGGAGAGATATGGGGCGATAGTTGGAGACTGTTGTAGGGTCAAGGGATGATTTTTTAAGGATGGGCGTGATTAGGGCGTGTTTGAAGGGTGAGGGGAATGTGCCGGATTTGAGTGAGATGTTGAAGAGGTGTGTTAGAGCAGGGATGAGGACTGAGGTGAGGTTAGGGATGAGGTGGGAGGGGAGTGGATCAAGGGCGCATGTGGTGAGGTGTGATCGTACTAGAAGGGAGAAGAGGTGGTCCTCTGTCATGGGGGTGAAACTGCATTTGGGTGAGGGGGGATGGGCTGGAGGTGGGATGTGGAGGGGGGAGTGAGGGTCGAAGCTGGTGATGAGGTTGCGTGCATATTATCTGTGTGACTACTGGGCCATACCCAGCTGGTCTTCATTGCAGGTACACTTACAGCTCAACATTACCTTCACTTGGTCATGGAACCAATAGTATGATAATTTCTCCAAAGCATCCATCACACCATTTTTCAACACAACAATGGCAGTCTGCATGTTGCTCTTGCTACTATGAGCAGCCAAAATGTCATTACCTACAGCATTTATGGACTTCTTTCCCATTGAGCACATCTGGCACATGATTTGCTGGCAATTGCAGATGGGGTTGTCAGATGCAGATCTTGATAATTAGTGTGCCTGTTTTCAGCATGGCAAAACTTTCTTCAGACAACCATTATCAACATCATTGATAGCATGCCAAGATAAGTAAGTATGAGTATTTCTGCGTGTGGCGCTCATAACTTCAAAAAATGAAGGTGTTTTGAAAATCGTGTTTCCATTTTTTCATCATGTGCATACCATTTATATATCTATTAATCCAATAATTACATAATTTCATAACTTTTATTTTATTTTATTTCAAGTTTAGATTTGAGCACTCTATGTATGGTAATCATATAAGGCCTATTTTATGTTAAATAATTAGGTAAAGCACTTAAAAGTTTAAAAAGCATTTTAAAAGACTGTACGTTTTTCAGTAATGCATGTTCTGAAACATTTTAAACAGTTGTAAAAATACATAAAGACTAACTTTTTCAAGGTTTCAGTAAATTTAAATTGGGTTAGATAATGCTAAGAACATTTGTTCGATTTTTATTCTTTTGTTCATTGTCTTTTTTCTTTATATATATGTGTTTTTCTAATGGTTTGAAAGGAAATTGAAATTTGAAGCATTACAGTAATTAAAGGTTTATTCTGTATAAATCTATAAGCAGTACCATGTGTAGGCGGCTTCTATCAGAATTAACCTGTAACATAGATATCGCAAGATAATCAATTTAAAATGATCACGTCGTCCTCAAATGCTATTACCTGCAGAAATAGGGTTAATCTGCAGGTCAACAGCATTCCAAAGTTATACGGTGGTTACCAGAAATTATCTTTATTCCCCCCACTAGCTGTCAGCTTTCAGTCAAGGGAAATTGCTGGTGTGGCTTCAGTAAAATCTCAATGTATAATAATAATTATTATTATTAGTATTATTATTTATTTATAGAGCACCGTTCAGAGATCTATATGGGGGACAGATTGTGGACGGCTTTGTAAGTCAATGTTAGTAGTTTGAATTGGATACGCTGGGGAATTGGGAGCCAGTGGAAGGATTTGCAGAGGGGAGAAGTGGAGAATTAGCGAGGAGAGAGGTGGATTAGTCAGGCAGCAGAGTTATGGCCCCTTTACACGCAGCTACAGGTGATAGGTTTTCCACAGGTAACTTACTGGCTGCAGTGAAATCATGGAGACATAGTTCTATCTTGGTGCTGTGTACAAATGGAACTATGTCTCCATGATTTCACTGCAACCAGTAAGTTACCTGTGGAAAACCTGTTACCTGTAGCTGCGTGTAAAGGGGCCATTAAGGACAGATTGGAGAGATGCAAGAGTGTTAGCAGGTAGGCCACAGAGGAGGAGGTTGCAGTAGTCGAGACGAGAGATAATGAGGGCATGTTCTAGTAGTTTAGTAGATTAAAGGTTGATGAAAGGACAGATTCTAGAATTATCTTTGAGTTGGAGGCAGCAGGAGGTGGCGAGAGCTTAGATGTGCAGTTTGAAGGATAAGGTAGAGTCAAGGGTTACTCCGAGGCAGCGGACTTCAGGTACAGGACAAAGTGCGATGTCATTTATTGTGATAGATAGGTCTGGTAAGGAAGGTGTGTGAGATGGAGGAAAGATGATGAGTTTGGTTTTGTCTATATTGAGTTTTAGGAAGCAGGAGGAAAAGATGAATGAATGATGGCTGTATGCACGCCCTGGCCCATTGATTAAATGCCTTCTCTGCATCATATTATAAGAATTTCTCACTGCAGGAACATTTTTTTAACACATCCATTTGTGTAACTTTTTTTAAATGAATAACAAACATTCTTTATGCGTTTTTGAATACGTTCAGGTATGTAAATTTAAAATGTTGTCTTGATGGCAGGTTTCCAGGCAATAAGCCCTTCAAAGTCATTTTAAAAGTAAAGAGGACTATAAAAATATTGATTTTTAAATGCCATAAAAACAAAGTAAAAATTGCTGTTAAATGGTAAACTACAGATAAGCAGATCTTTCCATTTAATCCACTGACTAGAGATGAGCCACCACTCTAGTGTTCGAATTCGATTCAATTCGGCGAATTGGGGGTGTGTTCATCGAATGTTCGTCGAACAATGGCAGACAAAAACAAACACATACAAACATATAGAAAACACATAGAAAACACCTTTTAAGGTGTCCAAATGGTGACAAACTACTCAGAAGACACAACAGACACATGGGATAGTGACAACTACATCTAAAAATGTGAAATGAAAAGAGCTAGATGAGTAAAAGGAGGAAGAGACATGTCATGCCCTTCTAAAATCATGTTAATCACAGCAAGGGAATTCTCTTACCACAGCAGATTCTGGTGTTTTGGACCAAAAGACAAACCAATACCCCACAATTTGTTATAGTTTAAATCACAGCAAGGGGACTCCAACAAGAGTTTCAATTTTTTCCCAAAATTTGGGCACAGACACCACTTAAGTGGCATCAATTGCCCAGAATTGTAAGCTTAAAATGGTTGGTGACGTGAACTTCATGCAGCACATTCAAAAATCCACAAGCCTTTAAGCCCCTGTCAAACTAAGCAAGATCGCTAGCAAGATCACTGCTGAGTCACATGTTTGGTGATGCAACAGCAACCGCACCAGCGATCTCACTATGTTTGACACTTAGCAGCGACCAGGCCCCTGCTGTGAGAGCGCTGGTCGTGCCAGAGTCGCCTGGACCATTTTTTGATTGTTGGGGTCCCGCTGGGCAGCATGCATCAGTGTGTTTGACAGGGACAAAGACCAACGACCTCAATACTACAGGTCTGAGAAACAGGGTCCCAACAACCTCCATATCATTCTGGATCTTTGCTGCGTCGCTCGTGAGATCTGACTGTTTGACATCTCACCAGCGATCACATAGCCAGGTCGTATCATTGTTGGGATCGCTGGTGCATCGCCAAGTGTGACAGTACCCTTAGTCTCCCATGTTATCTGTAACATTTGTCACCAAAATCAAAGTAGAGGCCGAAAAATCAATAGTTTGAGTACTTCATGCATGAACCGTCACATGGATATGAAGCAAAAGTCGCAGTGGGAAGCTCACTGTGCTGCAATGCGGCCTAGCGGGCCGGGCAAACCACCGTTTGCCCCATCAAGTGCATTCGCGGCCTTTTCATCCTCTGTGACTGTGGGAACAGCAGTCACACATTCTTTTGGATGCAGAACTTCCACATCTTTACCCTCAACAGCCAGTGTGATTGGCAGGTCGTCAGTTCTTTTGGAAGTGGAAATACCTGCTGGTGTTCAGCGCTGTCAGACATCGAGAGCACCACCTTTGGATGAAGGCAACATTATATCTGCACCTGCACCTCCCTCACAGACCAGCAGTTTCCGGAGACACCCTACTCAACCCCGTCTCAGCACTGCAGCCAGCCCTCGTCTCTCAGATGTAGACAAGTAAAGGACCATTTCCTCTTAGCCATGAGGAAGCTAAGAGGTTGAATTTCACCATCTGCAAGCTCTTGGCTACAGAAATGCTGCCTTTCCGCTTGGTGGACACAGAGGATTTTCGAGACCTTATGTCTGTCGCAGTGCTCCAGTACCAGATGCTCCGTCGCCACTACTTCTCAAAGAAAGCTGTGCCTGCGCTACACCAGCATGTCGCACACAACATCACCGCTTCCTTGAGAAACTCTGTGTGTGACAGGGTGCATTTCACCACAATCACTTGGCCCAGTAAGCATGGACAGGGGCGTTACATGCCGTTGACTGGGCACTGGGTAACTATGGTAACAGCAGGAGAAGGGGCTGCTGTCCAAGTCTTGCCGTCCCCTCGAGTTGTGCGTCAATCCTCTGTATGTAGAAGTTCCTCCACTTCTTCTGCCTTCTCAACCTCGTCTCGGTCTTCCATCTGCACCCAAAGCCTGTCTGGTGATGCCACCCGCGTTCTAACTGCGCAGAAGGAATCCTGCACACCTCCTTACTATGCTGGCAGCAGGGCATCAGGCAATATTTACCTTGAAATGTCTGGGAAATGTGAGTCACACAGCTGAGGAGTTGTGGTCAGCTGTGGAGACCGAGTTTCATCAATGGTTGTCTCCACTGAACCTGCAGCCAGGGAAGGCCATGTTCAACAATGCAGCAATGCTGGGTGCGGCCCTTCACCGGGGCAATGTGACACACGTGCCTTGTATGGCTCACATCTTTAACCTGGTTGTCCAGCAATTTTTAGCCCACTATCCCGGCCTAGATGGGCTTCTGCAGAGGGCACTGTCGCTTTGTACTCCCTTCCGCCGTTTGCAGCTCAACGACTTGCATCTCTACAGAAGTCTTTCGGCCTGCCAGTTCACCAGCTGAAATGCGATGCACCGAAATGATGGAATTCATCTCTGCGCATGATGCAGCAACTGTGGCAGCACCGACGAGCCCTGTGCAATACGTTATGACGTATAACCTAGGCCAACGAGATCCAGAGGCGGGGCAAATCACGCTGCTGAAGTGGTCTCAGATAAAGGACCAATGCACCCTTCTGCACAGATTTGAAATGGCGACGAAGATGTTTAGTGCTGACGATGCCATTATCAGCATGACTATTTCGATCATTTACATGCTGGAGCACACTTTAAACAGCATTCAGAGTCAGGTGGTGGGACAAGAGGAGGGGGAGGAAGTACAGGAGGAGTCGTATGCAGAAGAGATAACAAGATCTCCAAGGTCCAGACGGTCGGCAGCACCAAGGCGGCAGGCATGGGAGGATGCGGGAGAGGGATTATCGAGGGCGCATGGTAGCAGCCAAACTGTTGAGGAAGGTGCAAGAGCTGAGGAACGAATGGAGGATGAACTGGCGATGGGCATGGAAGACTCATCAGATGAGGATACCTTGATCACATTACTGTTGTGCGAGGTTGGGCGGAGAGGGTAGAGGAAGGAAGCATGATTCTTACTTCATCGCCACCAACCAAACAAGGACTTGGGCCTCCTGGATGCGCAAGACACATGAGTGCCTTCTGCTGCACTACCTGCAACATGACCCTCGGATTGTCAGAATTTGAAGTAATGCCGACTACTGGGTTGCCAAACTTTTAGATCCCCGGTACAAGAGTATATTTGGTGAAATAATTCCTGCCATAGAAAGGGATTCACGCATGCAAGAGTATCAGCAGAAGCTGTTACAGAATCTTAGATCTGCATTTCCACAAAACACCAGTGGTGCACATAGGGAATCTCACCGTTTTAACTTGACAACCGTGGGACTTTCGCGTCATCATTCAAACCGTAACAGTAACACCGTATCTGGTGGTAACAGCAATTTTGTGGAATTGTTTCATCAATTTTTTAGACCTTCCTTTGCAAGGCCAGTGGAAACAAGAAGTCTGACACATAGTCAACGCCTAGAGGGGATGGTACAGGAGTATCTCCAAGTGAACATCAATGCCATGACTGTGGAACTGGACCCTTTCTCATTTTGGGCTTCCAATCTGGAAAAATGGCCTGAGCTCACCAATCACGCCTTGGAGATCTTGTTGTGTCCTGCAGCCAGCATTCTCTCTTCAGTGCTGCTGGTGGTGTGCTGACAGATATGCGCACATGGCTGTGTCCAGTGACATTGTAGACAGACTAACATTCATCAAGATGAACAAGTCATGCATCCGCAAGTACACATCCTGAGATGGGTCATCCTTTGCGATCTCAAAAAAGGCCCAGGCTAGGGAAGGCTTAGAGCCCATCGACCTGAAGACGAACCACCACGACTTCTGCTAGAGGCAGAGTTGTGGTTGAGGATGCAGTTGTTGACGTGCTTCCAATACTCCGTCTCTATCCAGGAAGGCGCAACCTAACCTCGTCATCACTAGCATCCTCCTCTTCTGACTCTCATCGACTGGCTGACTGTGGGTTGACAGTAAGTGGGATCTCCAACCTCATCATTACTCCATACTCAAACGGGCAGCTGGAGACTTGGGAGCTGTGAGGAAACAAGAGCGATTGGGTGACACCTCTGAGGACTGGTGTATTTGTGATATTGAAGTTGAGGTGGAGGACAGCCCCCTTGATTAAGCGCTTGCTATCCATTCAAGCGCCTGCTCTTTTTGTGCCTGATGTACAATTGGTAGCGATCGTCGTGTGACTTGTGTCTGTAAGAAAGGGATCATATCAGATTATCCACGGAAAGAAGTAGACATCTCACTTTGGTTGGAAGATGGTCTTTCTTCAGCAGATGTTACTGTTGCTTTACTACCTACACAAACTTTTTTTCCCTTTCCACCACACCTATTCCCCTTTCCTCCAGCAGCAGGCCTTTTACCACTCATTTTGTATATGAGTACATTGGCAACTCTGCAGTTGGTTATGCAGTAATCACCATAATCATAATGACCCCCATAATAAAGGTAAAAGAGTGACTTCCTGGTGTGGGCGGGGGCAGCTTTCTGAGCTCTGCTACCTTAACAAAATCGAAAAAGTTTGATTGTGAGTCGCTGCACCCAGTAAACTGTTACATAATTGTATTCACAGTATCTTTGCCTACATCATACTGCTCTCAGATGAGGCAGCAAAAACAGCTGCTGACAGATTCGCTTTAAAGACTAAGGCCCCTTTGACATCTATGCACCCCTGGGTTTGCCTGCGTTTGCTTGCCCTACGCTAGTGCAATTGCAAGCGCAGGTGCATTCACAGGCAAGCACATAGGCGAATAGATACACAGCCCTTGCGCTCACCTGCACTCCAGCCGCCATTACCTTTTATGGCAAGCGCAGGGAGTGAAACCCGGAAGCGCAGGTCTGCAGAGGGACTGAGTCAGAGTGCATGTGTCACTCCGGATGCGCCGGAAACATCACATTACGCGTTTCCATAGAAGGTAATGGTGGCGGGAGCACAGGCAAGCGCAAGGGCTGTGCATCTATGCGCCTATGCGCTTGCTTGCGCTTGCCTGTGAAAGCACCTGTGCTTGCAGGGCAGGCAAACGGAGGCAAACCCAGGGGCGCATAGATGTGAAAGGGGCCTAAGATACAGCTTTGGACAACTTGTTTTTTATTTCCTAAATCCAAAGTAAAGCAACTTTCTACAATGAGCATCTGCTTTTTGCCTGAATATTCACTAAATTTCTACTAAGCACTCTTCTTTTCTCTCCAAGTTAGAGGCCACATGGAGCATTTCAGTTGTTTTGAAAGTAGCTATAGCAGAGCCATATAAAGGCAAATACCCTATTTACAGACACTGACTTATTAACTTATTACTGTATTTGATGTTCTGCCAGAAAACAAGCCCTTATGTCATACTCACACAGTTTTCGAAAATCAATCAAAATCTCACCCAAAACAGCTCTGTGCTCATCAATCAAGCCATTACAAAATGTGACACTTACATTTGTCTTTGATGCCTTCTTAAAATTTTCAGCTTTTTGTCTCGTAGTATTTTCCTAAATGACACAACAGTAAACACTGCCACTTCAAGAGTAAGAGATAATGCCGAGACATTTAGAAAAATTACGTTTTCATCCTCCCGTAAACAGATATAATATTATGTAAATATTATTCGCTTCTCTGTTTAACTATAAAATTCTACCAGCTTCTGAGCCAAAAAACATGGATTTAAATGTTATTTTTCCATTGAACTATCAACATACGGCTCCTCAGTCAACTGGATCAGATGATGAAGGAAGACCCTTAGCACATGTTACACTTCCTTGCACTTGATAATCAGCTACTGTTTATTTCAAAGGGAGATAAGCATTTTCCCTTTGGGGCTTGTTAGAGTCTGGTGTAATACCAGTGAACAACTGATAGAATAGTGAGTTGTTGGCATGCATTGATGGCTTTTATACCCAATTGTGGTTGCAGGATGCCCAGGAGACTTTCTTCATCAATAATGTTATCTTTCATAGTACAGTATTTTAGTAATAGATGTAAAAGGTGTTTCATTATCAAGAACCCTATTTGTTAAAGTGGTTAGAGAAGGATGCACATTCTTTTTATGTCATATAGACAGAAGGTATTGCAATTAGAGATGATGGAGCACTAAAATGCTCGGCTGCTGTTACTCGAATCGAGCTCATCGTGCTGCACAGGTGCTTGACTTGAGAAAAGAGTATAATGGAAGTCACAGGGAAACTGGAGCATTTTTCCAAAAGACCCTCCCAGGAGGTCTGGGGAGGCGGGCAGGAAAATCACTGAAATGGTTGGAAAAAACATGACAAAGATGCCTGAACTCATCTCTGAATCCTAGGTCATTGCAGGAAACAACATTGTC
The DNA here is from genome assembly GCA_033576535.1 of Allobates femoralis. Lineage (NCBI taxonomy): Eukaryota > Metazoa > Chordata > Amphibia > Anura > Aromobatidae > Allobates > Allobates femoralis. The sequence continues at coordinate 213,796,964 of JARQOC010000005.1, forward strand.
AGAGTAGTACGTCACATTAATGAATTGACAATGAAGCATACAATCCAAAGATAAAATGGATTTTACAGGACAAAAATGTTAGGTCACATGTTTCCTGTATACTGATTTAAAATAAAAAGAGATAAAAATACACCTCCTCCATCCCTTAGGCTTATCATTCACTTCAGTGGCGCACCCAGAAATTTCCAAGGTAGGGGTCCAAGAAACACACACCGGCCCTGAAAGGGGGTGTCATCCCCAGCGGGTTCCGAGGGGCAAAGTCCCGGGGGGGGGTTTGGGGAGCCAAGCCCCCTAAAAGCAGCCTCTTTTGTGGGCCTTGGGTGCTGTGTAATTGTTCCTGTCTCCTGACATAGGGGCCCAGCTCCTTGTGTACTGCACCACTTCTGAGGGCCGTCCAAAGGGGGGGGTCCAGACACGTAGGTCCCCCCCTTGGGTGCGCCTATGATTCACTCATCTTTAGTAAAGCATCCACACATATAAATTAACTCTTAACTAATGGGATGACAACAGCTGCCAAACCTACACTGGCGATGATTCTACCGCTGCATTATTGAACTGACGGTTTATCTTGGGTTGCCTTTGTAGAACCCTGCGGTACAGGTAGCCACAGGAACACCTACTGCATGGAGGGATTTCCACGTTAGGTGCCCTTACACACACAACACCTCCCACCCCAGGCCTGTACGGGAGCACCACTTGCTGCCTTAGGCAAGATCCCCTATAAATACAGGTGCTGGGGGCGGAGTTAGTTAGTCCGTGCAGTACGGAGCGGTATTGTGAAGTCAACTTGATAGCGGAGCTGTGCTAGGCCCGTACCAGAGGAGGCCTAGCCAGAGTGACGAACCCGAGTGAGGGTCGGAGGCAAGGCAAGATACAGAGGGGGGCAGAGGAACCGATTCACCCCAGGAAGCAACCCGGGCACCGGAGTCCAAGTCTGCTAAGGAGCACTTAGCCTAGCAGAAAACACCAGTTCACCAAGGAGACTCCAGTCTCCCAGACATCTGTATCAGCAACCAACAGAAGAGCCAGGAACCGTAAGGGAGAGAGAGAGCCAGCGGCAATCCACAGAAGGTTCTTACCAACCACTATATGGGTAAGAGACACGGAGGCCAGGCCAGGTTTTATACAGGTCAGGGCTTCAACACAAGTAAGACAGGAACAAGGAGGCCTTACAAATCCCACACTGTGGAAATCCCAAAGTGCTTCCCGACCACCTGGAGTGTACCCTGGACAGTGCCGCTTTAACATCAGTAAAGGTAAGGAAAACTACTCCCAGTGTGTGTCAGTTCTTACAGCCCTGATCCTGTCCAACATAGAAACTGTAGAAATAACCTGCCTGCAGAGCCACCTCCCTGTGCCAAAACCTATTCTCTCATCACTGCCCCGGGGACCCCGCTCCAACTACGGGGAGCATCACCATCTGGCTGCCCATCCATCATCCCCGGAGGTCTGCAGCAGCGCTGGTACCATCACCAGACACCGTAGGTGGTGTCACAATCTACTCAACAAAACCCCTTTATTTTCCAAAATCCCCCTTTTTAAGCGACCACCAGGGTATGGACCCAGGTATCGACCGATCGTGACAATCCCCATCCCCACGGCCTTGGGGTGGGTCATGTTCATATGACGACATGGTAGTTCTTGCACCAGATTCATGTGCTGATGGTGGTACTGACTTGTCTACTTGTAGAAATACAAACGTTGCTTCATAACTATGTTAAAACTTTAAAAGTCCTCCGAGGAATTTGGCAAGTTTGTGCTCCAAAAACTCAGTATAAGGACACATATGGAAAATAGGTGGATGTCAGCATACTTAATTCAATATTAAGTGATACAATTAATAATCATATAAAATAATAATTATAGTTAATTTGTTAATGTTAATATTGAGCAGAATTAATTTCAGCCTTTTGGTTTGGCTTTCCATCAGTCTTGGTCTCTCATGTGGCCCCTTGGAAAAACTTATTTCTCACCCCACCTCTATTATGTATAGTGCAATGTTATACACCACAATCTCTGTGCTTTTGCATTTACAGATGAGCACCTGGGCAAAAATCACGTGACCTATCACATGAATTATCAAAAGTCAACCATGTGATATGTCACATGATACATCTGTTTGGGGGGTGCACACCATCTAAACAGCCTGAAGTCCCGCGCTATTCTTAATCTGCCTCTGCTTGCAAGTACACATATATAGGAATGCAGAATACTGTAGCTGCCTGCCTTTTTGGCCACACCAAAATCTGTGGCATTTAAAGTACATTGGTTAAAAATTAGTTCATTTGAGGATTAATCTCAGGTATTATGTCATTAGTAAAGTAACGACACTGGTTCCCTGATTTACCACAAAACGTCTTTCAAAAAACCTCTGTTATAGGGAGGTATTTGGCTTAAAGAATATGTTCAGCATTTGATATGAGTGAAGATTTTTGACATGAAATCTGACCTAGATAAAAGGGTGGCTGAAAAAGTGAGCTTTTAGGGGTCTCACTGCCCAAGTACACAGCCGACTGTATAAACATTTTGCTGAAATGTAGTAGACTATGAAATCAGCATACAGCAGTACTATGGAACAGATTTATCAAGGTAATTTCACCAGAATTCCTTTAAAAAGTTGAAAAATGTTGGTGCATTCCAGAGCTGTGGAAAAATGTTCAAGAGGATTTGGATAAAATAGCACAATCGGGTTTTACCCAATATACATAAAATTAAAGAAAAAGAGCTAGTCGCTTACCTTGTGGGGTTGTGTCACACAACCAATATGAAAGCATAAAAGCTGCTGCAGAATCCACGTGTATGATGGCAAGTATAATCAGTGAATTTCCAGAGGAAAAAGCGGGGATATGTGTCGAAACGCGTAGAATAACTCACCTTTGGACAAGTATCGCCTCGGGATCTGTATTATTTAGCAGCAGCGCAGATCTAATATCCACTGATCTTCTCTAGTTCCTGTGGAAAAATGTTGTGACTTGTAGTGTTCTCACGTTAATTTATCCCAGCTCTATTGAAAAGGGTGGAGCTGGGGTGAGATGAGGGTGTAGCTTGTCCGATTCATGATAAGCTGTGGCATTCACTATAGCAGAAGTTTTACTCCAGTCATAAACTGGATTAAGTTTTGAAACATATTTACATTGTTATACAGGATGTAAAAAGACATAGGTCCATCAAGCTCAATCTTTTTTTACCAGTTATACATTCTCTATTGCTAAACTATTTATAACTATAAATTATAAACTATAAATTATTTATCATTCATAATCCACAGTAACACTTGCACATTTGTTGTGAGTAAAAACATCCAGCCCTTTGTTAAATGTTGTTATCTGCCATTACTACCTCTTGTGGTAGGGCACTCCACAGTCTGAGTGCTCTAACTGAAAAGAATATATTTATTATTTAGCTTCCAAAATCACCTTTCTCCACATACTGGAGTTGGATAAAATAATGGAAACACCTAACGTTTAGGCATCATAACCTTCAAACTTGTTATAAACATACAAACCGTGACAAATGTTAATGTTTTGTAGTTGATTATTTGTGTTAAGTAATATGTGTATGTAAATTAACTGTTTTGCCGAATTGTAAGAACATTGATGAGAACCTGATACCAATGGCAGACCTTTCAGATTTTCAAAAAGGCCAAATTATTGATGATCATACGGCAGGCGCCAGTGTAACAGAAAGTGCCCGAATGCTTGGCGTGTCAAGAGGTACTGTCTCCAAAGTAATGACTGCGTTTGATGAGAGGGAAAAACGTCTGCAGCAAGGCACAGGTCCGGTTGAAAGTTGAAGTTGACTGAGAGAGACTGTCAGACTCTAAAGCGAATTGTGAGAGAGGATCGCAAGACCACGGCTCTGAAAATCACTGCTGAACTCAATGATCACCTAGAGAACCCAGTGTCCACAAAAACTGTACGTCGGGAGCTGCACAAATCTGGATTCCATGGAAGAGCTGCAATTAGAAAACCGCTGCTCTCAATGACAAATGTTTCCAAGCCTTTAGAGTGGTGTAGAAACCTCCAGAATTGGTCCCTCGAGCAGTGGAAACATGTGATATTCTCAGACGAATCATCGTTTATCCCATTTTCCGACCTCTGGCCGAGTGTACGTTTGGAGACAGCCGAAAGAAACATTCCATCCAGACTGCCTTCTCCCAACCGTAAAACATGGCGGAGGTTATGTGATGATCTGGGGTGCTATTTTGTGAAGATCCGCCAGGCCAATGATATGACCTTGTATGAATCCATACCTCGGAGAAGTAATCACCACAAAAGGTAGACCTACACCATATTAAACTAACTTTTGTTGATTTTTCCAGGTGTTTCCATTATTTTGTCAAACCCTGTATAATGAATCCTTTGTAATGTCCTTGGAAGGAATAAGAGCCTTTTCACATCTATTGTTCTCTTGCGTTAGAACGAAAAAAGACTTGTGTTCGAGTAATATGTTTTTCATAGCGCAATGCAAAACGCACCCTGCAACATTTTGTGGTCCGTTCTACCTACCGCAGTGCATTTTATAACATTGATCTCTATAAGAAACGCAATGGTTCCCAAAGTTGCAATTTTGACATTGTGTTGTATTTGCATTCGTGTGCGTTTATGTCGTACGTCTGTGTGCGTTTCTCAATTGGTTAATTGTGCACATGTGATCCACATCATGTGATATCACATGATGCCTGCTAATACTTTGGTAATCAGGAAAGCACTTGTTCTGCACGGTTCCTGTTGTTCATATCGTGTGACTATTGATGGAAGCAGCCCCATATGTGTGTTTTGTCTGTTAAAAATGTTAAAATATTCCTGGTTCTTTGTTATAACATCACGTTTGATTGTTGTTGTATTGCATAGATGAGTGATTCTGGGGAATACCAACACTCCTCTGGCAATGAAGCCCCTAGGTCACCTCATGTTGTAAGTTTATATATATATTTTTTTTTTTTGTTCTTATTTGCCAGGAAATGCATTCTGGATCACAAATGTATTGTATTTTTTTTTATTGTGGATGTTGTTGCTACCTCGGTACCTTTTTTTTTTCTTTTCTGGATATGTGTTTCATTTTGTGGCATATTTTTTATGGATTTTCTTGTAATGTTGTTTTAAATCCTTTTTTGATATAATTTTAGTACACATCCAACAATGAAACTGTCACTCAGTTGTTTCACACTTTTTTGTTAAGTAAATAATTCCACATGTGTTAATTCATAGTTTTGATGCCTTCAGTGTGAATCTATAATTTTCACAGTCATGAAAATACAGAAAACTCTTTGAATAAGAAGGTGTGTCCAAACTTTTGGTCTGTACTGTATATTTTGAAGATTTCTTCTTCCTGTCATCAGTACTGCAACCGATAAGGTATGTTTTGTTTATTAATAAATGTTTTTTTTTATTTTTTGGTCTGTTATTTTTTAAAATTCTATTGCCAAATGTAAATAAATATATTAATTAAATACCGGACCACAAGCAGCACCGCTCCACCACAACCCCAGGTACAGGAAGTGGGAGTTGACCATAATGTCCTGCCATCATCCCATCCCAAGTCTGTGATGCCAAATATGCCAATGAGGGAGGACGTTGAGGATATAACAGCTGGACAATCTCAACCAATATCCATAACTTCTGCACTGTAGACTGGGCAAAATCGCGCCAACAGAAACACACACACAAAATAAAAGATGACAGTGATGTGATAATCATTGAGAGCATGCAGCGGCTAGAGGAAAATTTGAGAAAGGATACAAAAGAAACCCATTTGAAAGTTCTGGAATTACAATATCAGCAGGCCTTGTATGCTGGGAATGAGTGGCCAATGTTTTTTAGTTCAGATTATAATTTGATGAAAGATATACCACTGGAGCGAAACCTTAAATTTAGAGGCAAATTCCATGCTCTAATGTCAGAATTCGTAGGTCCTGGTGTCAGTGTCCCTGAAAGTCCCTCAACACCTTCAACTCTGTGTAATTGTTATTGTTATGATTGGTGAATTGATGTAGCTGTTGATGAAAGTTTTGTTTGAATTTTTTTATCTGCAAATAATAGTCCTAGTAATAATGGTTACTGGCTTGTAGCCATGGGCCAAGGACTTTTTTTTACTTTTCCAGTTATTTTAGGGCAAGAAAGTTGTTTGTCTTCTTTTTTCAGTGTTGATGATTGTTCTTCATGTGTTTTTTTTAATTTCCTCAATGTCACCAGACAATTTCATGTATTTTTTGATAATGGGTCATGTTATACCTGTTGTGTTGTTTTTGCCTTCATTAGGTGAACCTGTTATATATGTCAGACATGAACATAATGTACTACTCATATGTTTGATTGTCGAAAAACAAAAAGCCAAAAGACATGTTTTTTTGGAAATTTTTTTTTTAATAAAACAAGTTGCAGTGGTTACGCATTAGGTGTGTATGAATAGCTGTTGCAATATTTTAATATCCAATTTGGGTAAATACACAATTCTATGTGGGTTAATTGCCTCCTTTTGACAATGGGCCCATACATATGCTTTGCATAACACATATATAATTATGTCATGCATATACAGTATTTAAAAGGCCACGTAATATTTGGCAGGCCTTTATCATATTTTACTTGATTTGGAACAACATCAAGGCACTTATGAGGGGTCCTGTTGTACGATAAAGTGCTATTTCAAAGGCAGGGCCAGCCTAACAAAGCACAAATCACAATATGTGTGTTGTGTGTACAGAATAACATAAAACAACAGGTCTTGTCTGACAAATGTGTACATACACCACATGTCCATCTTTAATGTTAGAGCAGGAAAAAAAAGCAAATTTGTACACATATGGATTCACATAATATTTACCATACATCAAAATCTAATGTCATTGTTAATTTACATAATGAATGTCAGACACGTGCATAAAATACATTTATGGTATTTGAAAAAAAATATATATATATTACAAATGTGGATCTTGCAACTGACTTTGCCCAGCATTAATCATTAAATAATGGGCACAATGATTCTGAATTTCCACTACATCATTGCTGGCACATACTGATGGATGTTGGACACTATGAAGGTCTGACACATGTTCATTTGAATCAACCGGTAGGGTTTCATGTTGAGCCACAAAATTATGCAGACACACGCATATCATTACAACACGATTTACATTCTCTTGCTTTAGTTGTAGGCTTGTCAAAAGTACCCGCCATTTTGCTGCCATTAGCCCAAAAAGTACATTTCACATACTGCCTAACATGACATAACTTAATTAACCCCTTCCCGACCTATGACGTTATAGAGACGTCATGAAAGTCGGTGAGCTCCCAACCCATGACGTCTCTATAACGTCATGGGTTGTTTGCGCTCCTGCAGCTCCAGTGACGGTATCAATGACAAGTCACCGGAGCTGTAGGAGCGCAGGCACCTATACTTTAGCCCAGGGGGTGGCTTAGCCTCCCTCGTGGCTAAACTCACTCTGATTGGCAGTTGAAATTGAGACTGCCAATCAGAGCGAGTAAACCCCTCCAGATCTGATTGGAGCTCTCCAATCAGATCTGGAGGGGCGGAATGGCAGGTGCCCTCACCCTCCTAGCCCCATCCTGCTCCAGGGCCCCCCGATCCCTTTCTATCCCCCCCACCCAGCACTAACAGTCATCCGTCAGCGGTATGCCTGACAGTTACCGCCGGCGGGCTGCATCTGCCTGTCAGCTTCCTCAGCCCCCTCCTGGTGTGATCACGGAGGGGGCTGAGGAAGCTGACAAACCCCCCCCATGCCCCTCTCCCACCCCCCCTTTCACCTCCCGGCGGGCTGCAGCCACCGGTGCACCCGCTGGCCAGCTCCAGTGTGGGCCCCTCCTCTCCTTGGCTCCTCTTCCTGGATGAGGTAAGTATGAATGAATGAATGAATGCATGGATGGATGAGTGAGTGGGTGCATGCATGGGTGGATGGATGAGTGAGTAGGTGCATGCATGCATGGGTGGATGGATGAGTGGGTGCATGCATGCATGGGTGCATGAGTGGATGAATGGGTGAGTGGGTGCATGCATGCATGGGTACATGCATGGGTGGATGGATGGGTGCATGCATGGGTGGATGGATGGATGGATATGTGCGTGCATGGATGGATGTGTGCATGGATGGATGTGTGAGCGTGCGTGGATGTGTGCGTGCATGCATACATGTATGCATGGAAGGATGTTGCATGCAATGGATATGTGCATGCAGGGTTGCGTGCATGGATGTGTGGATGCAAGCATGCATGGATGTGTGGACGTGTGTGTGCATGAATGGATGTGCGCATGGATGGATGTGTGCATGGATAGATGTGTGTGCATGCGTGGATGTGTGCATGCGTGGATGTGGGCATGCGTGGATGTGTGCGTGCATGCATGTGTGGATGTGTGCGTGCATGGAGGGATGTGTGCCTGCATGGATGTGTGTGTGCATGTATGGATGTGTGCATGTGTGGATGTGGGCATGCGTGGATGGGTGCATGGATGGATGTGTGTGTGCGTGGTTGTGTGGATTGGTGCATGCATGGATAAATGTGTGCATGGATAGATGTGTGTGCATGCGAGGATGTGTGCGTGCGTGGATGTGTGCGTGCGTGGATGTGTGGATGTGTGCGTGCGTGGATGTGTGGATGCATGCGTGCATGGATGGATGTTGCATGGATGGATGTGTGCATAGATGGATGTGTGCATGCATGGATGTGTGCATGCATGGATGGATGAGTGTGTTGATGTGTGAATGCGTGGATGCGTGCGTGGATGTGTGGATGCATGTGTGGATGCGTGCTTGGATGGATGTGTGCATGGATGGATGTGTGTGTGTGTGTGTGTGTGTGGATGGGTGCAAGCGTGGATGATGAGTGCATGGGTGGATGGATGGGTGCAACAAGGGATCAAGTGACCTCTTGTTGTAGTCTCTGGGATTATAGTCATGGTGTCCTGTATGACATCATTGCCATTCAATGCACCATAACTCTGACCTCAAAGACTGTAGGAAGAGGACACTTGATCCCTTGCTGCAGTCTCTGGATTGAGCAGAGGCGTTCAAGCGTCGTGGGACCTTCGTTGTGGACTACATCGGAGGCGATTCAGCATCGTGGGACCTTCATTGTGGACTACGTTGGATCTTTATAATAAAGATGGAGTCTGAATTTTGTTTGTGGTTTTTTTCAAATAAAAAGATTTTTCTCTGTGTGGTGTTTTTTTTTGACTATTTACTAGAGATTCCTAATGGCCAGGTCTAACATTGGCCTGACATTATGAATCTTGGGCTTAGTGCCAGCTGCCAATAAAAAGCTGGCATTAACCCCTTTATTACTCAGTTTGCCACCGGCACCATGGCAACTGGAAGAGCCTGGGTACAGCGCCAGAAAATGGTGCTTCAATTAATTCACCATTTTCTTGGGCGGCTGCAGGCTGCAATTCGCAGCATGGGGGGCCCAGAACGCTTTGGCTTCTCCATGCTGAGGATTCCAGCCCCCAGCTGCCTAGTTGTACCAGGCTGGGCCAAAAATATGGCGGAGCCCCTCGTCATTTTTTTTCCTAGAATTAGTTCTAGAAATTTTAAAAATGGGCTTCGCTGTATTTTTGGTTGCCAGCCAGGTACAACTTGGCAGCTGGGGACTGGAATCCTCAGCATGAAGAGACCTAAACGTGGGCCCCCACGCTGCAAATTGCAACCCACAGCCACCCCTGAAAATAGCACATTCATTAGGGGCATTTTCTGGTGCTGTACCCCAACTCCACTAGTTGCCCTTGTGCTGGTGACACACAGGTTCTCCACACACGACATGGTGTCCGCTAACAATTTCAATAGAAAAATTAGCTCCAATTGTTAGCAGAAACCATATAGCGTATGAAGATCCCTTTCCTGTGTGCCTGAACATTGGAGCTCCCCCACAAGTGACCCATTTTTGGAAACTAGAACCCCCCAAGGAACATATCTAGATGCATAGTGAGCACTTTGAACCCCCAGTTGCTTCACAAATGGATCCGTAATAAGGAAAAAGTACTTTTTTTCACACAAATTTTCTTTTTTAATTTTTACTGATCAATTTGTGAAGCACCTGGGGATTCAAAGTGCTCACTATGCATCTAGATAGGATCCTTTGGGGGTCTTGCTTCCAAAATGGGGACATGTGTGGGGGAGATCCAATGTTTAGGCACATAGGGGCTCCCCATACACGACATGGTGTCCACTAGCAATTGGAATTGTTAGCGGACACCATGTCGTGTATGGAGAGCCCCTGTGTGCCTAAACATTGGAGTTCCCCCACAAGTCACCCCATTTTGGAAACTGGAACCCCAAGGAATTTAGATGGATGGTGAGCACTTTCAACCCCCAGGTGTTTCACAAATTAATCTGTAAAAATGAAAAATTACATTTTTTGTGGAAAAAAAAGTACTTTTTCATTTTTATGGATCAATTTGTGAAGCACCTGGGGGTTCAAAGTGCTCACTATGCATCTAGATAAGTTCCTTGGGGGTCTAGTTTCCAAAATGGGGTCACTTGTGGGGGTGCTCCAATGTTTAGGCATATAGGGGCTCCCCACATGCAACATGGTGTCCACTAACAATTGGAATTGTTAGCAGACACCATGCCGTGTATGGAGAGCCCCTGTGTGCCTAAACATGGGAGCTCCAATGTTTAGGCACTCAGGGGCTCTCCAAACGCGACATGGTGTCCGCTAACAATTTGAATGGAAAATTAGCTCAAATTGTTAGCGGACACCATGTCGGTTTGGAGAGCCCCTGTCTGCCTAAACATTGGAGCTCCCGCACAAGTAACCCCATTTTGGAAACTAGACCCCCAGGGAACTTATCTAGATCGGTGGTGAGCACTTTTAACCCCCAGATGTTTTTCATTATTCCGGATCAATTTGTGAAAGTACTTTATTTTTCCACAAAAACTTTCTTTTTTTGTTTTTTACAGATTATTTTGTGAAGCACTGGGGGTTCAAAATGCTCACCTGGGGGTTTAGTTTCCAAAATGGGGTCACTTGTGGGGAGCTCCAATGTTTAGGCACACAGGCGCTCTCCAAACGCATCATGGCGTCCGTCAAGAATTTGAGCTAATTTTCCAAATTGTTAGCCGACACCATGTCATGTTTGGAGAGCCCCTATGTGCCTAAACATTAGAGCTCTCCCGCAAGTGACCCCATTTTGGAAACTAGACCCCCCAGGGAACTTATGTAGATTGGTGGGGAGCATTTTGAACCCCCAGGTGCTTCACAAATTAATCTGTAGAAATGAAAAGAGAAAATGTTTGTGGAAAAAAAAAGTACTTTTTCATTATAACAGATCAATTTGTGAAACATCTGGGGGTTAAAAGTGCTCAAGACCCATCTAAATAAGTTTCCTGGGGGGTCTAGTTTCCAAAATGGGGTCACTTGTGCGGACGCTCCAATGTTTAGGCACACAGGGGCGCTCCAAACACGGCATGGTGTCCGCTAACAATTTTAGCTAATTTTGCATTCAAATTGTTAGCGGACACCATTTTGCATTTTGCAGAACCCCTGTGTGCCAAAACATTGGAGCTCCCCACAAATGACCCCATTTTGGAAACTAGACTCCCCAGGGAACTTATCTAGATGGGTGGTGAGCACTTTGAACCCCCACATCTTTCACAAATTGATCCATAATAATGAAAAAGCACTTTTTTTTCACAAACATTTTCTTTTAGCCTAACTTTTTTTCATTTTCACATGGGCAGAAGGATAAAATGCATCCTAAAATTTGTTGGGCAATTTCTCCTGAGTACATTGATACCTCATATGTGGTCATAAACCACTGTTTGGGCGCATGGCAGGGCTCAGAAGTGAAGGAGCCCCATTTCACTTTTTGAATGGAAAATTAGCTCCAAAAGTCAAATTGCGCTCCTTCCCTTCTGAGCCCTGCCGTGCGCACAAACAGTGGTTTATGACCACATATGAGTTATCGGTGTACTCATGAGAAATTGCCCAACAAATTTTAGGATCCATTTTATCCTGCTGCCCATGTGAAAATGAAAGAATTGAGGCTAAAAGAACATTTTTGTTGGAAGGAAAAAATGGACATTTTAATTTTTCTATGTTGCTTTAGTTCCTGTGAAGCATCTGAAGGGTTAATAATCTTCTTGAGTGTAGTTTTGAGTAGCTTGAAGGGTGCAGTTTTTGGAATAGTGTCATTTTTGGGTGTTTTCTGTCATGTGCGCCCCTCAAAGGGACTTCAAATGTGATGTGGTCACCAAAAAAATGGTTTTGTAAATTTTGCTGGAAAAAATGAGAAATTGCTGATGAATTTTGAACCCTTGTAACTTCCCACCCCCAAATTTCTTTTTCCAAAATTGTGTTGATGTAAAGTAGATATGTGGGGAATGTTATTTATTAACTTTTTTGTGTCACATAACTCTCTGGTTTAGCACAATAAAAATTCAAAATTGGAAAATTGGAAAGTTTCAAAATTTTTGCCATATTTTTGATTTTTTCTCAAATAAACGCAAAAATTATCGACCTAAATTTACTACTAACATGAAGCCCAATATGTCATGAAAAAACAATCTCAGAATCGCTAGGATCCGTTGAAGCGTTCCAGAGTTATTACCTCATAAAGGGACACTGGTCAGAATTGACAAAAATGCCAAGGTCTTTAGGGTCAAAATAGGCTGGGTCCTGAAGGGGTTAAATATGTGTCGTTCATTGTTGAGACCCCTAGTGGAATAAGGCCTCAGCACATTGTGGCTGAGTTGGAATGCGGCATTGGCAACCAACATAAATGGCACACAAGGGCCATCTGTTCCAGGTAACAGTTGAGGACGTGGCACATTAAATTGGTTACTGACAAGTCTTATACAGATGTTGCTATTTTTGAATGCTTGGGCGTCATGCACATGGCCATAAGAGCCAATATCCACTGAACCTATACTGGCTATCAGTTATTGCAATGAGGACAATTGAGAAGTATTTTTATAATTAAAATATAATGTGCCACTATGTGCATGTTTTTGGATCCAGATGTGTTTACCGTCTAATGCCCCAATGCAATTTGGGAAATTTGTGGCTTCAAAAAACATTTCTGCAATAGTCAGCCATTGTGCTGTTGTGGGTTTAGGCATGACAATGGGATGTAATGTGTCCCACAACAACACTTGGCATGTGTCTTTAAAAATACACCAGATAGACGAGGTGCCCTAGTGTAGTGAAGAATAACTTTTTCTGGTGGCAAGAAATCTGTGGATTTAGGGAGAAGAAAAGTTGTAATTTTGAACATTTAGACATTGCATTACTTATGTTAAAAACACATTTGTATCATCTAAAGTGCAATAGCATTTTAAGTATGGGCAACTCTACAGTAATGACTTAAGGGCTACTAATACCATGGGCTAGGTCCTTCCCTGGTGGGATAACTGGCTGGTGTCCATGTTGTAGACTCTTAACCGAGGCTCCATGGACTTCATCTGCATATTCAAATTCTAGGGAGCAATGCACCTTGGGTTTCACTGTGTTTGAGTGCTTTAACTGGTGCCCGCAGTGTTATCCTCCACTGGTCTCCACAAGGTCAGTGGTTGCTTTGTGATGTCGGTCTATCAAGCATGGCTCCCACCCAGCCAGAATCCTGCGCCACACTGATGAGGGGCAACAACCCCGAAACAGCTGTCTGTGGTTGGATACCTAGTCCATGGTAAACCCCTGGCCATATCTTCAAGC